>QGOH01008627.1:9039-45115 GCA_003313155.1 Boletus sp. MG95
GAAAGCGAGTACGATGGTTCGGGCGGGGGAAAAGCCGTGTTTGAGAAGGGCGTCGATGACGATGAGTTTCTGGATGAGATCGCCCTTGTCGTCGCAGGTGCCGCGACCCCAAATCCAAGTGCCTGGATGGAGATGAGTATGATTGGTAGAGAGAGAGGGAGAGGTTGACCATCATAATCGCCCGAGTATGGCAAGTGCTCCCATTGGGAGAGAGTGGAAGGATCGACAGGGACGACATCTGAAAGTGACTGTCGGTGATGAGGGAGAAGCGTGGCAATGGACGAACCTTGATGGGCAGCTGACAAGAACGGTTTTGCATCAGTGGAGCCCTGCCAGTGGAATATGAGTCCGTAGGTGTTTATGGTTGTGACGTTCAACTTGTCGTATCTGGTAGCGAGATGATGAGCAGGGGGAAGGATGCGCAGAAGGGTGCTGACACGAGGGGAAAGGTTTGCTGCAGATAGTCGTGTAGATCTGCAAATGGGTGCCAGACGGGATCCTGGTCGAGAGGGCCGCTGCCGTCTCTGGACTCTGTGCTGCAAGGAAGATGAGACGGAGCGGGGGAACGAAAACAGAGAGGACAGACGGGATGCGAACTGCACCGGAGAGTGCGCGGTAAGCCGTGTGCTTGAAGCTGGGAGAGGCATAGACAAGGTCGAGCTCTGCGGCCATCTGTGCATGGACATTGGGGTGCAGCGGGTCCCACTGTTGGCAGACAGCGCCAGTGCTGCTGCTGGTCGCTGGGCCGTAGAGCGAGAGGAGCCACTGCCATGCGATCCAATACATGGTCCAAGTGGAAGAGTCAGTCACGTGATGGTTAGAGTACCACCCCGGTTATGCGCCGAGTCTGACACGTCCGACCACGGGACGAACCCACACACGGCGACGATGGACGTCGACGTCGAGCAGTGCGATCAGTGCCCGCCGTCCTGCACGCAGCCCTCCTGTCTACTCACCGCAGAGTGCACGGACCAGTGTCTCGTCCTCCCCTGCGATGACCCACATCACGCCTCACAGTCTTGCCTCTTCACGGACGCCCCCTCCTGTGATGGCACCTGCATCGACACCCCCGCCTGCGACGACTGTACCGGCCTGGACGAAATCGTAAGCATCTCTCTGCCCATCATCGCCCGCTTGGCCTCACCTCCCCCGCAGCTCCAGTGTTGCACCGACTACCACTCCTATTGCGCACACTCAAAGTCCTACGACTCGCCACCGTTCATCCGCTGGGGACATTCCCTCTCCGATCTGCCGTGCGAATGCACCCAAGACTCGCAGCCCGCCTATCCTCCGACCCCCCTCCCCCAGTCAATACAAACCCTCATCTCCGACTCTTCTATTTCTTCCAGTGCTTCCTCCTCTCCCTCTCTCCCGCCATTCTCACCACAGCTCCAGGTTCATTCCCCCTTCCCCCTTCATTCCACCTCCTCCCACTCTTTCCCTTGCATGTGGGCAAACTGTGGTTCCGTCTTCAACTGCCTATCCGATCTCATAGGCCATGTCAATCTCCAACACCTCTGCACCGTAGACACTCAAAACCATTCCTCTGCTCTACCTATCCAAACACAAGATGCACCACACATCTTCTCTCACGCATCCCTTTCCTGTCACTGGGGCGATTGTGCAATGTTCCCATCCCCCTCTTCCATTCCGAGCTCCTCGTCTGCAAGTTCAGATGACGACGTTCTCAATATCCTCACCACACACCTCATGCAAGATCACCTCGGTCTCAACTATCCCTTCCCTCTTTCCACCACCCCCTCCACCCTCCACCCTCTTCCAGCCGACCTCCACACCACACCCGATATCGTCCATCAACCACCCATCTCTCCGAATCCACCACCGCACGATTGCTCGGGTACTCACCTCTGCAAGTGGAAAGCGTGCACCCAATCGTTCCCCTCTTGTAATGACCTCACAGCCCACATCGCCTCCCTCCATATCGGAGGCGGAAAAGCTCACTACGAGTGTTTTTGGGAGGGCTGCAATAGGCACGGTATTAACGGCTTTTCCAGCAAGCAAAAGATATCCAGGCACCTCCAAGTCCGTCTTTCGCCCTATTCCGTCATATTTCACTCATCACACATTCCAGTCACACACTGGCCACCGCCCTTTTCAATGTCAGGTATGCACCCAGAATTTCTCCGAGGCGGCAACTCTCCAGCAGCACATGCGCCGTCACACACAAGAGAGTAAGTCATCCTTCCACTCCATTCCGGCTTTCGTGCCAACCGTCCGCAGAGCCATATGTCTGTGACTTTCCCGGATGCGGAAAAGCGTTTGCTATTACGGGTGCATTGACGATTCACAAACGCACTCACAATGGGTTACGACCATTCAAGTGTAAATTCTGCGACAAGTGAGCGTCTCGTCAACCGCGATGTTTTCAGCCTTCTCCGCTGACGACCCATCCCCAGAGCCTTCTCAGAGTCTTCCAATCTATCCAAACATGTGCGTCGACATACTTGCCCGGCCATTCCATCCCACTCACTTGGTTAACAGCTTCGGACGCATACCGGTGCGCGTCCATATGAATGTACTGACAAAGGGTGTAAGAAGGCATTTGCTAGACCAGACCAACTGGCTAGACATATGAACGTCCACCGAAAAAAAGATTCCCAAGGATAACTTGTAAATGGTCTCACACAGCTATCTCACAGAGTATATAGTCTAATGTTTGCATCACATTTCCGGAGTGAATACATCCACGCAACAACATGGGTGAGGTATGGAAAAGTCGACTGTAAACAGGGGGGATTCATAAATGTTGAGTAGAGATAATTTCACCACTGTCCATCCAATGCCATTTTGTTGATGCCATGAGTGACGTCGACTTGGCCGTCACCTTCAAAAATCTCTGGTTGTAGCTCAGGAGCCTTGCTTAGTGGTGTGGCCTCCACAGTGGGGGGTCGTGATGGTACCACGAGTGCAGGAGCGAGCCTAAGGGTTCTCTTCGTGGGTATGATACGGCCTGTAATGCACAAAAAAAAAATTGAGAACCACGAAAACGTCACACAACGGAAAAAACATGCCCAGTTTCTTGAGATGGTCATACCCCTTCAACCTCGTCTTGTCGAATTCGGGATTGACAGAGGACCCTTCCTCGAGTGCCACATAATCGATGCGCTTCGCGACAAGGAATGCGTCGGTGAGCGTCCATACTGCATCAGGGACGATCTCGTCGACCCAACGGCAGTGGCGCAGCAGCTCACAGCGCTCCACGTGAGGAAAGCTGGGTGGAGTACCATGCTGTTGACAAGACTCGTCTGGGAAGACCCCTACCATGAGGTACACGGAGGGGAAGGCGAGTTTGGCTTGACGTAGTTGCAGCATGTGTCTGTCCAAACCATCGGGAACAACGTCAGCGGAAAGTATACTATCGTGTTTTTGTCCGAGGTTGGGCGTACCCCGCTGTCAACACGTCAAAGACACCGTCAAGATAAACGCGGATCGTTCGGTGGTCGAGTGGATAGCTCCCACCATTCCGTCCGTTGGCAGAGTCCATCACACTGCGGACCCAGGTCTGAATGTCGGTGGAGGAGAGCGACGCGGTGCTGAGGGCTTCTCGGGCAGCCTCTGTGGGGGGGATTTCGCGCACGCCCTGTGCGGCGATGTGGCCAAAATCTGCGATGCTAGACTCGAGAGAGCGTTGGCCGGGATTTGAGATGACATCGTAGTCCTCGTCGCTGAGGACAGAGGAGGAGTCCATTATGTGCGGTGATGGCCAAATCAAGGATTGTTCGCCATTCGCAGCGTTGAACGTCGTCGTCAACCAAGCCTGTCGGTGAGATTCGAGAACGGGATATATCTAGGATACTTTTACTACACTAACGCTGGTATCACTCCAGGTAGGAAAGCGGGCCCTCCCTTGTTGACCTCGTACCACTGCACGTCGTGTGCAATCAACACCTGCACCTTTGGAACTTGGAGCAGCGCTGTGACCCGCCTCAAATTCTCCTCTGCAACGCCCTTGTCCTCATGCATGGGGCACCGTACACGTCCCGTCTCCGCATCCTCCACACATGCAAATGCCCTTTCTCCCGTCACGAGCCGCCAGTCGTGCGCAGAGTCGCCACCGAGGAGAATCCAAGACCCGTTTGCAGACGTGCGTGCGAGGACGTTGATGTGGCCGGCGACATGCCCTGTGTCCATCTGTCTCAACCTCCAACCTTTTTCTTCTTATTTCTTCGCTCTCTTACCTGGCGCGTCTACCATGTACAAACTCCCGTCCCCAAAAAAGTCAAGCGCATGTGGGTACGGGCCAATCGACGTGCTCAGGTCTGCTTTGGACATGAACCGCGTACGTTCGACGGGGATGGCAGTCGACGAGAAGATCGCATCCGGATTCTCGGGGTACCCATTGGCCAGCTGCTCCCGGCACTCTTCCCCCACAAGAAACGTCGCCTTTGTGAACGGGGTGTGGTCCCCGATGCTATATTTATCATGCGCGCAAAAATAACCCGACGGATCAAATTTGTAGTGCTGTTGAAGGTTCGTGGAGTGAACGTCCACTTACTGGTCCCAGTGTAGATGGCTGACGATGACGGCGTCTACCTCATCGGGTGGAACACCACCCCTCTCGAGCGACTCTGCGACATTTTGCTTGACCGTGAATGAGAAACCAAGCGTCTTGATGCTCTTCTGCAGGGCCGGTGGGTACCCCTCGATGTCGCGACGTGTGCCGAGGTCGAACACGATCTGAAAGCCTGTCTTGGAATGGCGCAGCGAGAAGGCAAGGGAGGGACACGACACGATATCCGGTTCAGTGTCTGCGATAAACAGATGGATAGGAATGTTTAAGTTTCCGGCCTCGAGCGCGGAGACGTCTATGTACGCTTGGTCCGAAGCCGGTGGAGGGAGCGTTGCTGTCGCTGTCTCGCCAGACATGATGGTGCAAGGGTACGTTCCCGGGGACCTTTCCCTCCTACATACGTGGGGCTATAAATCGTGAGTGCCATTGACAATTTCTAAGAGCGCTATTCAACCACGCTCATTTGCGACGATTGTGTAGATATGATAACGCAATATGATATATTGTGGGATCAAAAGTCTCTCCCAAAGCCCTTGTTCGCTTTGTACCATGCGCAGCTGCAACGCTATGTAACGTTATTGCTTGACTTGTGATTGGAGGGTACTAGCAAAAACGGACATTAAGCGGTTTACTAAAAAAGATTTCATTTTTATCGTTCTTCCATTACAGCAAGCGTTGCTACCAAAGACACGGCGTTGGACATTGAACTTCTGCACCAGGTCCATCCTGCAGGTTTGATGCCCACAATCTGTCCAAGTAGCGACGTGTCATTTGAACTGCAAAAAATGCTGCAACAAGCACATCAACTTCGTGCAAAGGTACAATGCAAGCTAGAATACAGATCAAAACTCCCATCGTTCTAGTACATTTTACTCCATATCGCTGCGCTCTTCCCCTCCACCTACCTTCCCATCTATACCTTGAGTATCCTGTCCACCCCATGCATGCCCGTGGGTGTTTGAAACAAGGAGCATCGAGGTGGACAATGGACATGCGATTCTTGAATTCGATCCGGTTCGAGAGTGTCGTGACCCTCGGCTTTCTACAGCGGTGCCTCGTCCAGATGCGTTGCGAGTGCTACTCCAGACAACACGACCACGTCCATCCGTCATAAAAGGTGGGTCTGCGTCATGCTCACATTGAGGACGACTAAGCGACATGTCCGTGTGAACGTTCCCAACGGACTGGACCGGTGACGGTCGAAGGACAGGTGTGCTTTGCAAAGGAGGGGAATCAGACGATTCGAAGGTGTTATTGGGACCGGTAACGAATGTATGTTGAGCTGATTCTTCCTCATCTTCATCGTCATCGTCATCCGAGATATCAATGATGAATGTCTGCCGACTCTGAGTACTCATTACTGTGCTGAATCGCGATGATAGACGTCCAGACTGGGGCTGAGAAGGTAGTGGATGACTGGATGATGCAGAGGTCGGCTGAGAAGCAGCGCGGGTCTCTGGAGAAAGCGGCGTCCCAGCCGATAATGACGCATGTTCTGCGGGTGATTCCACTGGCGTAGACTGTAAATTATCTCCCTCTGCAGCAGTTGAAAGGGTGGTTGCCGCTTCGTCGTGCATAACCAGATTGTCCTCCTACATTCGAGGTACGTCGTAATGCATGGCATGGTATCAAGTGGGAAAAGTTAGAGTTACATCTACAAGGCGCTTCGTAACAAAGTGGGGGAAGGAGGAATGGTTTACGTACCAGTAGTTCAAGAGGGTCAATAAGATCATCCATGACTTCCTCATCCTCACCTAAATCATGATCTCCGGGTTCATTACTCGATGCAAACCTCTCCATGAGTGCCGGAAGGCTAGCCCGTATGACATCAAGCGTAGCATGAAGATTGGTAATCGGATTCTCAAAAATATGTTGCAAGAACTCGATGGGATCATCGTAATCAAAGCGCGCAGGGAGGTTTGCACCCCTGAGGCGATGCCTCCGGTAGACCTACGAGGATGGTATTAATCGTCTATGTAAACGATCACGATGCGAAAGCCCACCTTCATGAAATGCTTTGCGCCATGGCAGAACACATGCGAAGTACCATCAGGATTGGTGTGTTGATAGAAACAATCTACTCCGAAAGGACAACACGGCCTCCCAGCACGGGATGTCTCTTCAAAGTACCTAGAAAATCAAGGTTGGATGACAGTAGCGAGAGGAGGACCATGGACATGCTTGCAAGGTACCCTCGCCATGCTGGCTTTGTATGCATCAATCGTTTCCTTCTTGCGGGAGTTACCATTTGGAAAGAAATGCGCAGACGGTGTAACGAAACGAGAAGGTGTGCGACAGAGAGGACAACACTTGATCGTGCCCGAAGAGACCACATCGGGTGATTTACCTGCAGGAGCACGCCACTGGCGGATACACTAGCTAGGCAGTGAGTACCACTAGATAGGTAACAATGTGTTATCAGATTGACCTCAAGACAGAATACATGACTACAGTCCGCTGTGCATGATTCAGTACTACTTAACCAGAAGCCATGCTTGAGGTGACTCACTGAGTAAACCATATGTGTCTGGTTTGTCCAGGCAGATGCAACACGTTTCCGCATTGAACTGGATCCTCTCGTCGTCCGGAGCTACCTTTGGAAGGGTGTGCCGGAACCAACACTGATCTCCACGAGTACAATGGCCTAAAATCGCGTTAGGAGAGACGGTGGATAGCAGAAACATCGAACATACCCCTGGCGTAGTACCGGCACACCTTCGCTTTGTCATACGGGGTCAGTTTCTCGTCCGCGCCGTGGAGAAACTTGCAGTCGTCTCCGGCAAAGCAGCCCCTGGGAGTTGTGTAATAGCGACAGATGCCCCGCGACTTCGATGTCACAGGACGATCCATATAGGCATCGACGATGTGGACGACGTCGCGGATAGAGAGCAAACTGCGCGCGTTGCCACCAAAGACTCGAGTGAGCTCATCGCTCTTTCCCACGGCGAGTCCAGCACTCAGCCATGTCACTCTCGTCGACGTCCACGATTAAAGGCCAGCTTAACGTCGCCTTGGGTCCAAAGGCAACGGGCTACTTCAATGCCCTGAGCCAGTTCGTGTCTGCCCGAATATCGAGGCAGGAATTCGAGGATTCCGTCCGCCATGTCCTCGACGCGCCAAACCTAGGTCCGTCCGTCTCGCGTCCCTATTGACGTGTAGCTGAGGCTTGTCGCAGTCCAACTACACAATTCCTTGATCATCTCTCTGTTTGACTTCACAGTTCATCGAAGACCCCCCACGCCACCCCCAGATGCCCCAAAGCAGCCCCCTCGCAAGCGGCGCAGAATCCTTCCATACCAAGGACCCGACGATATTGATGGCTCGCTACGATCGAACAGACTCAAGCGATGGACTGTTTCCTTGGGCAGACGCGAACGAGACAGGGTACGCAGCCTTCCCTCGCAGTCGAGCGTCCTAGAACACCCGCGACCACGCAAAGACATGGATGAGATTGCACGAGACAGAGGCGTGGCACTTCTTCCAGAACGCGGTGGTGAGTTCAGTGCCACCTGCCTTTCCCCTGCCTCAATTAGTTCCCTGCATGGTAGATCCCCCAGGCAGTCGTCTACCACTTCATCTCGCTTCTATATCCAGGGCCCCAACCTTGCAACATATATCCGACAGGATCAATCTTATATCTGCTCAACACAATTTAGGCTCGCCATCTCGTACTGTGGCATCATTAATGATGGTTGCGTTTGAGGTAGGCGCTCCCTACATCTACCCTGGTGTTACTAAAACCAGGATAGGCAAAGCTAAAACAGCTTATTACTCACGCCCTTTCTCTCACTTCTACTTCCCATGCAATAGCATCAATCAACCCTTCTGCCCCGCGTTCAAACAATCGAGTCCTCACTGCATCTTCCTTCGATGCACTTTTCACGCTCTCCCCTGCCATGCTTCCAAACCAATCCGCAGCAGCCATGAGGCTAGCGATAGGTGAAAACGAGGTGATGGATGACGAGGATGTTGTACTTCTCAAAGATCGAGAGGTCCGAGACCAACGATGGCAAATTCTTGCCCTCCTGGGCGAACGAAGTACGGTGAAGGAGGCTCTCAGGCAGTTACGATGAAGCGTCGATGGCACAGATGATATATACGTCCCCGAATTATGAACCCAAGAACCATTATATCATCGCAAGGTTGCCCCTACTCTTGGAGGCACACATACACTATGACTTGTTCGTAGGGTTAATCCTCTACGTTGGAGAGATCCCAATCGCTACACGGACGAAGTCATGAGCGTGTAGATCAAACGAAAATGGAGCTTTACGCAAAGTTTCAGATATTAATGGACTCACTGGCCCATACGATGGACGCCAGCTCGGATGCCAATGAGTCGAACGAGAGATTTGTATGCGGCTTGTACAACTCAAGAAGACATTTCTACATCCTCCTGTTTTCTCTTTCTACTCTTTGCCCGCTGCATGTCGAGGTTCTCAAACTTCGATTCCCACTCTTCCCTCAGATTAGCATGTTTCTTCGACCGTCTCTCTTCAGTTTGAGCTCGCTCTTGATCCATCGCCCGTCCATTTCCCCACAAACGATTTGCCCAGTGATCGAGATCCTTGTATGTATCGGCATCCCGAATCTCACGACCAGCGGATTCGTACGCGACTGTCTGTAGTTCCCGAAGGGTGAGACATTCCATGAAGGAGCGTTCTGATGATCGAAAGATCTTTGTGATTCGGGGAAACCGTAATTCATAATACTTGTTAAACTCAGCCAGAGGATCAATGTCGTTGGAAGGCGTACACCGACCTTGCTGCTCGGACTTTTCGTGAACCCAGCACCGCATAATTCAACTAGAATCGGGGTTCGAAGAAAGACCGTCGGGTGGGGAAGCGTCTGAAGTATCGAGTACGTATATGAAAGTTCATCGCGAGACGCCTGTCAATTCGTGTGGTTTGGGATCTCGAATGGTTCGAGGTTTGAAGACTAGCGTTCTCACCGATGGCTCGACTGCATCTGCTCGTACCCAAAAGTTAAACTCCTCTAGCTGTTCCCGGGACAAGCCGTACGAAGCAGTGAAATAGACAACAAAATGGGGTTTGACTGTGGGCTACGAAGGGTGGTTAATCATCCTTCGATGGACGTGTGTCAACCAAGAGAACCTACATTAGCTGTACACTGAGAAGAATTGCCAAATGCGCCAACGTAAAACTGTGTGAGGGTCGAGGGAGGCACTAGGGCACCTTGAGATACATTACCCCGCGGCCAAGCCAGGACAGCACCTACCTCGGAGCTCCCTTGCGCGATCCTTTTCCCATGAAGCAGCAATGACAACGAGATCAATAGTATCCCCGTATCCGGGAACATAGTCTTTCTTCAACTGATTCCATTGAATACAAGGGTCAGAAGTGCAACTGTTTCAATATGTTCGTGTACCTTGACCCAAGGCAACCTCCAATCTCCGTACACGCTTTCCCCCGATTTGAGAACTAAGCCCTCTTGGCTTTCCGCTATGCGCTGTGCCCATATTTCTCGGAGGTTCTTAGCGGCGCTCTCCATGCATAGCTCAGGACCACTAGACACCACGGAGCGCTCAGCAATCATGGCCTGGCCCGGAATTTCTTGGACGACGCTTTCAAGCATGGAATGCCGTATTAAGTATGGTACGTTAAGGAGTGAGGCACTTCCAAGGAGAAGAATGTCGAAAAACACAAGAGCAAGGTGGAGAGATTCCGGTGAAGATGAATAAAGAGAGGGGCACGGATCCCTATTCGTGTATGAAAAAGCCATCCTCGTGGAAACGTGTTCAAAGTACTCACAGGGGCTGCGAATCATTTGGCTCTCCTTTGGACAAGTTCATAGTTGCTCGAGCTCCTTGGGCAGTACGCCCGACGAGGCCTCGTATCTGCCAGAACTCTAGTACATACCTTTCAATATCCAAACTGACCGAGTCGAACACCCGCACTGACCATCGATGGCATTCCTCTGATCCGAGAACGCAACCATCTCAGCATCTAAAATGGCGTCTTGCTTTCCTATTCCTGCTAACGCCGTTTTGATGATTCTACTCTCGGCGTTCAATTCGACAGTACAGCATCGAGACCATGACACCTACGAATGCACGGCAATGCGATCCAACGTCGAATCTCGTGTACTTTTACTGAATATGACGATCTTCACTTCCCCGTCTTCACAAAACCGAACATGGATTTGTGCCCGTTCGCCGTCATATTTCGTCTCAGCCCAGATCTGGCCATCTGTGTCTAAGAATTCGAGAGCGTGTAGGGGGCTCCGACCTTTTGCTGACTTGGGGATCTCCACCGGCACACCCCATCGCGGGTGAGCGGCCGCGAGTGTACCGCCTGCCTCAAATCCCATGGCAGCCTCGTCTAGCTTTGCACGTACTTTGTACATTTTGATCATAGACCCAGAAGAATCCCATGCCTTCATGAACTGCTCTCTTGTTAGCACTTGCTTGCTGCGTGTGTTGTAGCTGAGCAAAACACGACTGGTCACTGCTGACGGTGGTGCATAGAGGAGAGGACGTAAGTCTTTGAGGATGATCTGAGTGAGATAGGCGGCATCGGTAGCTGGAAGGGAATCGTAGAGAGATCGTAATATCGAAGATTTAGAACGCTTGTTAATGGATGTGGACGCGTTCCCATCGTGAAAGGACTTGTCGGAGAAAAGGGACGTAGACGCCAGTTCGTCCAGGAGTGCGTCAATCTCCTGAAGGCTCCTGGGTCCAACTGCGTCCTGAATCAATGCGTCAACATGGTCACAACTCACAGATCACTTATAGAAGGCACCTCCGTTCCAGGCACTGCATATTTAAGGAGCTCCTCGCCAAGGCAGCCAGATGCAGACTGCTGACTCCGGACTTTCAGACGTTTCGCACCTCCGGTAAAGACTGTGGACGAGTCCAAGCATTGGCCGAGATAATGTGCGAGGAGTGTTTCCTGTAGACCGAACTTCCTCGGGGTATCGTCTTCTGGGAAAAGGAGTCGCAACACTGAGGCAGTAGTACCGCGTGGAAGAGGAGAGTGGTTTTTTCTCAGAGCTTCTATCCACTTGTTGACGACAGTACGAGGAGAGTCACGGTGGTTTGGGGATGTACTAGATTTTTGCGCGCGGGACAGCGTCGTTCTGGCTGGGATGCTGGTTATTTCTCGCAGCAGAGAAACGAAGCTAGGTCCTTCTTCTAGTAACCTGGCCACATAGATGTTAACGCCTGGTCCACTTACAACGAGAATGGTATCGGTTTGACTTCGCCTTGCGCATCCATATGATCCGATGGGAGCAGTCAGGGGGCTGAAAGTTAAACGTTAGAGTTCGAGCAAGAGTGTACATAGATCCACAAATCTCATGTCGATGGTAATGAATGATTTGCCAAGTTGTGAGGGCAGCCCCGCCGAAGCACGGTGTCTAATATGACAACTAGTACTTAGTATTACTATTGTTCACGTGCTCGTGCCGCAGACCGTTGGGTATACCTGGGATGTGGAAACGGGAGGGTATAGATATAAGGAACATTTGATGTTACAGATATTCATGGAACAAAGTCAACTTTGTCGGAAGGAGTAAGGATGGAAGAATGAATATCCCAGTTAACTCTGCCTTGCGGTCTGCAGGGGCGAGGGAATCGGAGAAGTTGCGTCCGCTGGCGGTCGTGGCGATACCGGGAGCCCCATCACCCGACTGTGTCGATTGCCTCTCTTATTGACAGCAATGTTTAGTCCGCGACCGGCAGCGACATGAGCTGCATGCGACCGCGATTGCATGGTGGGGAACTCAGCTCGGGTAGGTGACAGGAGTTCCGAGTGTTGATATGGATTGCTCAAGCGTGTCTGACTGGACTCCGCTATCACTTCGTTTTCTGTTGTCTCGTTGCCGCTCTCGTACTGGATCGAAAGACTATCACTGTCTTCGGAAGGGGTCTCTTCCGTCGGTACTGAGAACGTGACGGCTGTGAATGGAACCCAAGATAAAAGAGGCGACGACGAACCATGCAATGCCCTCCCCGCCAAGCCGAGAAGTTCATCCGCCGCTGCATCTGAATACTGCCGACTATTTCGACGGCTGAGCTCGCCGTCCTTGTCCGCGTCACCTTCGATTACGTCATTGGCGACATCAACGTTGAAAACCCGATTGAATTCTCCAAGCATCAAGCTGAAGACACCAGCAGGTATACCAAGTGTAGGACTGAAGACGATGCCCACGTTTCGCATGGTCATTTTGTTGACGGCCGAGTTTTGTACAATGAGGATCAGATGAGCAGTTAACGCGCGAAGTAAGCTGTAGTTGGCGATTGGCAACGACGCGATGAGATGTGATAATTCGCGGATGCGCTCTTGCGGCTCCACAAAATCTGCAAGTGGTGTCAACTACAGTCCGATGCGTGAAGACTAATAAGCACACGAACCCATTACAGAAAGGAATCTCATGTGTAATTCGCGCGTTAAAATGCTAGCAGGGAGTTCTCGAAGGAAACTTTTAAGCAACCCAGCAATAGCGTGGGGGTCCCAGTATTCATCGGATGCTAGAAGGTCCACATCGCCCTCTTCACAGATTGTTAACGCACCATAGTGCCAGAACGGGAGCTCCAACATACCAGTGTTAAATCTGTCCTTTAGACCCTTGATCACAGCAGAGCTTCCACTTAGGCGATAAATACCCTCCTCTTGGTCGGCCTTTTTTGCTTCTAGATATTGTATACATCGGAAGACAACTGCTGGTAAACGAGCGATCTCGGCGACGTCAAGGGACTCATCCAGGGGTACTCCAAAGATGGCTCGAGGAGCAGACGTCGGAAGCCTGTCGGCGGGTCTCCCGAAGTTCCAAAATGACCTTGACTTGGCCTTTTCTCGTCTATCACTCGACGAGGTCCCCTCCGTTGGTGCATCCTTGCTGCCGAATTTGTAGCCTGCGGGGATGGGGGCGCCGCTTAGAGGTCCTGAAATCTTTACCTTCGCGTTCGAATCGCCGCGCGAAGGTGGGGAGCCAAGATCAGGTGAAGCGACACGGTCAGGGAATGCAGCAGTCGTGGGTGAACCGGACACTGCTGCCAGGCCAGGATGGTACGACTTCCTGTCCCGTCGAGCCTCCCGGGACCGACCAGATTCAGGTGTAGCCTGCTCTTGCTTGGGATACGCCCCTCGTCGGTCAATGTCTGCATAATGACCGAGCTCCGAGCTCGATCTGACCGCTACCAAGCCTTGACTAGCAACTTCAAGTGGTGAGGTCGTAGGTAGGGAACTCGACAACGGGGGTCCTGTGCGATCGACAAGCCGTTTTGCGTACTCTTCGTGGGTGGACTGATCCTGGTCTGTGTTGACAGTGTACACAGATTTAGTTGGACTGGAGGAATAGGACTCGTCGATCGAGGCGGAACCTGGGAAAGGCGCTGACTGGAAAAACTTGGAATTATTCACGTCTTGCGGGAGTTGGGATAGAGGCATTACTGTGGTTCGCGAGATATCATCTTTCAATAAAACCCTCATTCCGCGTCTTCCATTTGGTGTGGTGACGGTATCTTGATTCGAGCTCACACTGGAACGAGGTTGGCCCGATCCAGGGCTTTGAGTTTGGGAAACGTTGACCGAAATGGGGCTTGGACCAATCGAGACCGGAGTAAACGAATCCTCACTAAACGTTCCCGTCACATAACGAACGAGCGTGTCCACCCAATTATCCCGCTCAGTGTCACTTTCAGCACATAAGACATGCCGTGAGTTGGAGCCACCAGGCACTTTCTTTGCTTCAATGATAAGGAATGCGTGCCGATAGTTTTTCTCATCGTCGTTGTCTGCTGTTCGCTGTTGACGGCCTATTTGCGCATTCGTTATGACGATGGAACCGAGGTGAGCACCGCCCCGCTGTTACCAGTGTTGAATGGGAGAGTAGCGTTCAGGTTACAAATACTCACACTTTCATAATATTCGAGGACAGGTCCTTGTAAGACGAAGTACCGAGTCTTCCACCCACCGAAGTTTTTACCTCGTTTGGTGAGATAACCTTCTTTGTGTCCGGCCTGCATTACTGGCCTCTTTGCTTCGCGGACAACGTCCGAAGTCAGGAACGCAATTATTTCATTCTTGTTCTTGACCGGAAGATCAATCAATGACTGCAAATACAATTCTAGAGCGGCCTAAACGAATAGTGCTCGGCGTCCAAAAAATGACTTAGATTTATGAATCTTGCTTACTTTGCGCTGATCGGATTTTGCAGGTGCGTGATCCCTCCACAGTTTACCTTCTGGGAGGGCTGCAATCTTCTTTAAGGCACTCTTCCCAACAACAGCCCTTAGCCGATGGTCGAGTCCTAGTACGTCAGAGTATAATTTTTCTACTTTCCAAGGTTCCTTGCCTTTCCCAGGATCCACTTCAATCTCGAATGACAATACTTCCTTTCCTCGATCATTCGGCCTGATGGAAGAATGTGATACCACGACACGAGTAGTCTTGAGGTCCTCAGCAATAAGAGGGAGTGCACGGAAAGTGGGATTGGGTCCATCACTCGAAGTGCCGGACATAGATTTCGTTGGTGAAAGATAAGATTCCGGAGAGGGAGAGTCCGGCTGAGGCGTCAACGGCGTAGACTCCAAAGACGAATGAGATTGTGACAACACAGAAATATCGGTTTGGGACTGCCAATATGTCTGCGATACCACGACCGCTTCTGAAGCAGGGGGCAGCTGGGGTTCCGGGTTTGGGGTTGATTGCGATGAGACGCTCTGGGTGTGACTTGGTCGGTGTAATTGGATAGGACCGGACGAAAGCGGCATAGGGAAATCATCCCTATTGGTGGGTTTGTCAGGTCTGTTGATAGCTGATGGGAGCTGTTGTTGTTGCTCAGTTTCCTCAACCCGATCCTCATCTTCGTCCATGTCGAGAAACTCGCTCTCATCTCCGGTACTTGTGCCAGCGCGCCCTAATGTGTTGAGTGAATTCCCACTAGCTTTGGCGCCTTGGCCCGTTTGCACCTGGGTTGGTTCAGAAGTTGACATGGCTACAGTCAATCCTAAACTTTGGAGTGGACCTTCACCCATGTTAGTAATGTACCGCTTGGCCTCATCTGGAAGAGAGATGCTCGAGTCTCGGTTTATGGGCTTCGAGTTTTCCGGAATTGGACTGAGCAAGCCAGAGTTGAGGCCGGAAGAAGAATGAGGTGCCAATGATGTAGAGTGGATACCAGGTGCAGGTGCCTGTGGTGAAAGGACAGTGTTGAGAGTGTGTTGAACCGAAGGAAGTTGTGAGTGCGATCCCGGAACGCCATTAACATCGAGGGGCAAGCTCGATGAAACGGTATTCTGTTGCGAAGGCCTGCCCTGTGGCATCGGAGATCCCGGGTTGCCGACAGAGGGCACACGAGTATACGCCTTTTCCGCTTCATTTGAACGAGGTAAAAGTGAGGAAGTGGATAATGGATTTGACGGAGCGCTAGAGCTTCCCTGCGGAGAAAACACCGATCTAGGCGGTACAACGACGGGTGACGAGGATATGTTGGAGGATCCATTGGGATGGGGTGCTTGAAGATCACGGCCATTAACATCTCGCGAATGAAGGTGAGTGACAGGACGATCGTCATTACGAGAACCTAGAGCAGTATTTTCAGGGAAGGATGAATTGTATGGAGGGGAGGGGAGGAGAGTACACACCTGGTGTGTCAGACAGATGTCGGACCATGGCTGCGCGGGGATCAAAAGAACCATTCTCTGAAGCGGTGGACATGGTAGTGTTGGATGCAGACGGTCTTAATTGCTTAGGCTTGTCCTTGTCCTTCTTGGCGAGCTCGACGCTGATACCAGCAGTCTGAAGACGGGCTTTGTAGGCATCTCGTTCGGCTCGCATGCGTTCGAGCTCCTTGAGGACTTGATTGTAACCACTGCGCTGCTTCTCGATTAACTTCCAGAGCTGGGTATTCTGGGTGGAGAATATGTTCCGTTCGGAAAGTGCCTGGTCAAGGGCAGCGAGGGGAGGATTTGGAGCGTTGACATGTTGAGAGAGGAGGGTGTCAAGGGAGATTGGATGGGTAGTTGGGTTAGCGGCAGAGGGTGTGGAGGCAGAAGGTGGCAAAGAGGATATGGAGGATGAGGCAGGTGGGCGTGAAGAAGTCGAGTTGGATGATGAATGGCGCTCGCGAGTCAGGGTGACGTCGAAGGATGAGCTCGGGGGGGAGCTCATGGTGGCTGTAGCGAGCGATTGCGTTTGGCGAAGTTGCGATATCTGCTGTATGCGTGCAACCAGGTCAGCGGACGGAGGGGGTCCACGAAGGGTGGAAAGTACCTGTGGTCGACGTGGTGGGTATGACGGGGATTGTCGTGCCAAGATCGTAGCAAGAGTAGTGGAATGGTTGTGAGAGCCAAGGAGGAGGACGGTAGACGTCAGTCCAACGCTCGCTCCTTGATTTGACTGGGGAAATGAGCGTGGCGGCCAACCTCGACGATTGCGAAAAAAAAAACCGGGTTGGACCAGTGACCCGCAGCTGAAAATTTCGATTTGGTGTGCGAGCTCTGTCAAGTTACCAAGTACTGTACAAGCAGTCGACGTAGCCAAGATGCAACAACGTTACGCCTTCCGCATTCGGATGATGGCCCGTTACAGCTGACCGCCAGTGATATTAATGACTCTGTCCTGTCTACCCGGGCCATCCCACAGTCTATTTAATACCCACTGGACTCGTTTCTTCTTCTTCTCTCCCAATCGTTACCATGCTCTTTTCCACAGTTCGTGCAGGGCTTCGCACACCTGTCACTCTGCGTGCCCACGCTGCCAGGGCTCTCCGACGCGACCCTACTGCTCGTTGTCTCTCCCGTTCTCCGGTAGTCAACCTTCCTACGAACAATCCTGCTCAAAGTCAAGCCAAGGAGTCCGATCTGGCTCTCGAGTCTGACTCTGATTCCATCAAGCCAGGTCATGCCGTCATCTCAACATTCGACCTTTTCAGTATCGGTGGTGAGTACCTCCGGTGCTCCCTATGGGACAAGCCTAACTTGGTTTTCAAGTTGGCCCAAGCAGCTCGCACACAGTCGGTCCCATGCGCGCTGGCAAAATATTCATCGCGGATCTTAAGGAATTAGGTTTGCTCGATCAGGCATGTGTAACATCCCATTTTCATCCACAACTACATTAAACACCTACTACAAGGTCAAGACCATCAAAGTAGTCCTGTGAGCATCATACGATACATATTTGCGTGGTTAACCTGATCTCCACTTTAGCTTTGGTTCACTTGCGGCAACTGGTTAGTCCTATATCTCTGTCACGTCCATCACCCACTGACATCCTTGCACTAGGCAAAGGGTATGCCGTGGAACTCTAAAATTATAAATTAAGATTGAATGCTCGTTCTAGCCACCACACGCCCCAGGCAGTCCTCCTCGGTCTCGAAGGTTCTGATCCCGAGACTATCGATTGCGGCACCATCCCTTCACGCTACGAGGCTATCGTGCTCAACAAAAGCTTGCATCTTGGTGGAAAACGACCTATCCACTTCGACATGGACCGAGATATGTTGTGGCGTTGGGATCAGGTTCTCAAAACGCACCCTAACGGTATCCGTTTTTCCTGTTTTGACGAACATGGGGATATCTTGGCCACGAATGAGTATTTCAGGTAAAGTCTTACTTTCACTCTCCGCCTATGACCGTCATGTCGACCAACCCCAGCGTCGGGGGTGGTTTCGTCGTCAACGACAAAACCAAGGGTTCGTGGTATCTCTGCCCCAATATGTTCTCGCTAACTCCGCAGCAGTCGATGAAAACTTGTTCTACAAGGGTGTCGACAAAAGTGCTGTACACGGGGCTCGTTTACATCAGACCCATAGTGTAGAGCAGGGCGATGCTATTCCTACACAACCTCAAGTCAATGATCCAGGCCATCCACCATACCCTTTTGAATCTGGGAATAGTCTCCTTGCGCTAACTAAAAGGCACAACGTGCGTCCCGTTAGTTCAACCCTTTGGACGCGATCAGCCTGATCCCTGTGCTAGCTGACCATTGCACAAATCGTTCACGATAATGAACGCTACTTCGGCCTCTCCGAGGAGGAGATACATGACAAGGTATATCGGTCAATGTTATCACTGCAAGTCCGAATGAAATTCGATGACCTCCTTTGATAGCTCATGCGCATCTGGGGTGTTATGGACAATTGCATTCGCGCTGGAGTGACAACCACCGAAAAGACATTGCCCGGTAGGCTGGGCTTGCAAAGACGCGCTCCGATGCTTTACAGGCGTCTCATGCGAGGGTGAGTTGTGTTTTCCTATGCGAGGTCCATTCATTCAGGACCCTCGCGAATATAAGATTTTACCCAGGCATCGGGATACCAACAGTACAACTTATTGGACCTGGTTCAACCCCAACCTCTGTAAGTGCTATAGACGCACCCGAAAATACGGAGGCCGCTGCGTCTCTCAATCAAGAACAGCGTGAATCGATCACATCTCAAAGCATCCAATCTCGTGCCCCCCATGTCACCGGGTCATTTGATCACCCAGTTCTTCCTGTGCCCCCTGTTGGTATTGTTCGCAACTAATCGAACTACACGCCGCTAATTATACCTGAATTTAAGCGCAAGACAATGATTCCAGCTGTCGATTTTCTTTCCTGCTATGCTATTGCAGTCAATGAAGTAAATGCTTCTGGTGGGCGCATTGTCACCTCCCCCACCAATGGCGCGGCTGGCGTCATCCCTGCTGTGTTAAAATATATCATCGAGTTTGTCAGTGATGACCCCGAGAAATCTGTGAAGACATTCTTATTGACCGCTTCGGTCCGTTTCTCCTCACTTTGGGCGACGATGTGAGGCTGATTAAATCGTATTCAGGCCATTGGGATGCTATTCAAGCGTGGAAGTACCATTTCTGCTGCTGAGGGTGGTTGTCAGGCTGAAGTCGGAGGTATACTGTATTATCTTTCTGGCACTGTTCAACATAGTGCTAACATGCATTGACGCAGTGGCTTGTTCCATGGCCAGTGCGGGCTTCGCAGCGTGCATGGGTGCTTCTCCCGAGACAGTATTACAGGTGGGTTACGGATTCTGTGAGCACGTCATAGATGGTTAATGTTTGTGTAGGCTGCGGAGATCGGTATTGGTATGCGTGCCTCTCAAGAGATGTGAAGTTCATTCTGACTAGTGCGACAGAGCACAACCTCGGGCTAACTTGTGACCCGATCGATGGGCTTGTGCAGGTTCCTTGTATCGTATGTATTTGATTTTGTATTTGTTGGACACTAACGCACTGTGGTCCAGGAACGTAACAGTCTGGGAGGTTCGGATGGTTCATTGCATACCCCTTGGGTGAGCTAACTCCATGTACTCCGAGCAGCCGTGAAAGCGGTCACCGCCGCACAACTCTCCATGGCCAGTCATGGTATATATCGAGTCACACTTGACGAAGCAATTGAAGCCATGCGTCTTACCGCCGCGGACATGAGTGTCAAGTACAAAGAAACGAGTCTCTCTGTACGTTTTCCTTTGGTACATTTCAGCTCAGACTTCACATATGGCACTTGATACAGGGCCTCGCTGTGAGTACAAGTGCCCCGCTCGGAAATCTGGTCCTGACAATCTAACTTAGACCACGGTCAAGATCCCGCTAACCGTTCCTGCATGCTGATGCAGTAGCTTGGCTCACCAATTTACCGTGATTGTTTCTCTACTATCACAATTACTTATCGTGCTTTCTTGCAATTCCAGACGGACTTCGACCGAGTCGTTGATATATTTGGCTAGGATACGCATATATTAATTATGAGGATGTTCCAGAGGCGGACCAGTAGTGTGGACTGTCAGGAGATGCTTAGATAAATTTTATTTGGCTAACTACGCTTCCTGTGATCACGTGGCAGTGAAATCATAATCCATACCGTACACTTCTACCTCGTGCCTTCGCAATGGAACAAGGACCACCAACGTCCCAGTTACCGGCATCGTCTTCCAAGTATCACCACCCTTATTTCACTATTTCTGAGGTCGAATATCTTTCTGAGAAGCAGCGTGGTAAGCTCTCGGCCAGCCAGGAAGAGAAGGTAAGGCAGCAAGCATGTGGTTTCTTGGAGGTTGTAGGTGCGAAAATTGGATTGTGAGTAGTTTCAACTCTTAGCTTGCACGTTTCCCCGACCGCCGATTACAGCCCTCGAAGGACGATTGCCACTGCCCAAAATCTGTATCACCGCTTTCATCTATTCTTCCCGAGGAAAGATTTCAGTTATTATGTGCGCTCGTCTCGTGGACCCATGATGTTCCTATACTAACCGCGGGACAGGATGCAACTCTTGCTGCATTGTACGTGTCAACGAAGATGCATGACACTTTGAAAAAGCCCCGGGAGATCCTCATGGTTTCCTATGCTGTCCGATTTCCGGAGTTGGCAGCAAAATCGAAGACAGTGGGGGGTGAAGTTGACATGGATCCTATGGTAAGTCTCAGCCCACTCTGTCTAGGAGTTGCACTTAGGTCATCCAGACAGTCGAACACGATCGCCAGCGGCTTCTTGCTGTGGAACGTTTGATATTGGAGACGATTTGTTTTAACTTTACTTCGAAGATGCCTTTTCCCTACGTTATCAAATTAGGTCGAAAAGTGGGAGGTGATTCCTTAATCCCGTCTGCTCGTTCATAAATGTCAAGTTCCACCTCTAGCATCCAAAACCCTCATCAAGTTTGCATGGCGTCTCACGATCGACTGGTACGGGTGGCTTTCTGTTTCAGTTGGTTCAGCGACCTCAATACCCTTTACGCAGCCATCGGACTCTTGTTCCTATCATGTACCCACCCAATACGGTAGCCTTGGGCTGCCTGTATACATCAGCCCTCCTTCTGACATTGGAGACCCCTCCACCATCTAATCCAATCGACGATTCTGCTTGGCACATAGTCAGTATTTTAAAGGAGAAAGCTGACTGGGAACAAGCATATGTGGTGGAGGCAGAAGATCTGCAAGGTCAATGCCTCATCTCGGAATTACGTGTGGCATACTGATATTTGCTGCAATAAAATTTGACAGAAATCGCACATCTCATCATCGACCTTCTCATTCAGGCCGCGCAAAACACGACCGCGAATACATCACCTAGAACGCCCTCCTCACCGTCTCCACACCCATCTCCGCGAAATCAACATTACTCTACCGCTGGACCTCCGCAGCCACCGCCAGTTCCTTATAAAGCTGACCAACTGATTCATCTGAAAATTGCGATGCGACAGAATGAACATCCGCCTCGACCACACCAACCACTCTCAGGATCCGATCCGAGTGCCTTGTACAGTGGGGAAGACGTTGCTCTGCTCGGAAAGAACGAGGGTACCGTGCGATTCTTATTCGGGCCACCTTGCATTGTGGGTCAAGAGGTATGATTTGACTCTCGTGTAGTTGTAGCAATATACGAGAAACGTACATCCTGTATGATTTTTATTCAAATCGCACGCGTGCTGAAAATCCCGCTGCGCCACAGCCGCCAGAGCCACACGGGCGACAGAGTGGTGGCCTCGTTCAACCCACCATGCCCACATTGGCAGACGATATTGAAGTGAGGCTCCTCCCGGGTTCAACCACTCCCGATCCTTTCCTAGAAGAACAAACTGTGCTGATTCTGGTTGGACTGATTGCATCGGGCAAGGTAGAGCGCCTTGAAACCGTTCACATGAAGCCATTGATCA
The DNA here is from genome assembly GCA_003313155.1 of Boletus sp. MG95. Taxonomy (NCBI): domain Eukaryota; kingdom Fungi; phylum Basidiomycota; class Agaricomycetes; order Boletales; family Boletaceae; genus Boletus; species Boletus sp. MG95. The sequence goes on from QGOH01008627.1 coordinate 31,186, forward strand.
CAGACCCGCCGTATTCTACCAGTCTACTTTCGCAGAGGCTCTTGAGGACCATTTCCCCAACTTCCGCCGCTGTAACCAGGATGACCTGGGTAACAGACAGCGAGTTGAGGAACTTGCCTACCACACGCTCCGCGAAGGTCGCTCGCCTTGCATCGACCGGACCAATTTCAATGCCATGTGCGTCGGTCAGACTCACTTATTCATGCAGACCACTAGTACTAATACGCTCGAAAAAGACAACGGTCTCACTGGAGCGCGATCGCTCGCGCGTTCCCGGGAACTTCTATCGGCATTATTGTCTTCGATACCCCCTATCATGTGAGAACGGAACCCGCGAACGGACCAGTCGAGAAAAACGTTGCTGATTCTCATTTCCCTTTTTTCTGTAGGTCTGTGCTTCTCGCCTCCAACGGCGTAAGTCCCTGATTTTTTTTCCCCTTTCGAGTTTCGATATCGCTAACCTTCTTGCCCGTCTCTGTATGGCGGTTATCTCACATCCAAAGGAACTTCGCACCCCACAATCAAGAATGCCCGACACGGCATGGCTGTTTTGCAGAAATTCGCCTCGGACTTTCGGTTGCCATCACCAGATGAAGGGTATGACCATATCATCTATCTTCGACCGGCAGACATTCCGCGTCCCGAGTACACGCGGAATGATATTCTATCGATCTTGCAACGTTTGAAGGCATCCACTCGGGATGCCGGGGTCACACAGGATAGCAATGAGTCCTACTTTGGACACAGCGGGAAGTACTCGGGTGTCGAGCCAGCACGTGGCTACCGCGGTGGTGATGGCTACCGGGGTTTCTCGAGCAGGGTCGGAGGCTCCAAAAGGTCTAATTGGAGGCGTCCGAACTCTGGTGTGGCCACTAATCGGGAGATATCAGCAGCAGTAGCAGACGCACCTCCAATGGAAAGCTCAAAGAGGAGGGACGCAGCGGAGGAATGCCATAATGGTTCCTAATTTGGACCACTCTGATGCGATGTATCGTCACGTACGACTCGTTCGCCGGAGAATACCTATTGTCCGTACGATAGTGTAAGAGAATAACGCCTCGGTAAACGGGTCAGGAGATTGAAGGGATCAGATAGATTATCGCAGTACGGGACGGCGGAAGACTGCATGTCATTTACTAGGCAGGTCAATTCTATTCGTAACCATGTTGCACATACTGCATGCGCCTAGGTAACGACATGACAAATCGTGCGTTCGTCCTCTAACGCGGCTGAGGCTCGCGACGTGCCGAAAGCTGGCGTGTGGTGTCATGAATCGGCTTTTTTAGACTTGTCTTCCGCTTCAGCAGCTTGCATCTGTTTCCCTAAAATCTTTGCGCTAACCTAGCAAATCAGCAATCATGGTCAGAACGTCGAAACGGATCCATTGAAATATGACAAACATTCCGGATATGTATTGCGGCACGATCGACACCATTTTCTTTAGAACGTTTGTAATATTCCAGGGCGTCCTCGAGTTGGCCAGCTGCCCACGCCGGATGAGATAATTTTGGGAACAATAAGAAATCGTTTCTATCACGCACTGGCTTCCAGAACTGCGGCGAGATTGAAGGCAATCTCAGGGTCTTCCGGTGAGAGCGAGGCCGCTATACTGGAAAACAATAGTCAGTGATCGTATATGGTAGTCGTGATGGGGTTACGTGCTGTAAATGATGAAGCGCCAGGTCAGGTCGTGAGACAGGTGATATTATGTATGCGCTGGCGAGGTCTGTCGGGATACTCATGTCACCAGCGGGAGCAGCCGGGGAGGAGACACGTACTTGTGTGTGCATCTGCGCTCGTGGGCTGTAGCGCTATCGATTCGTTCCAGGCCGAAATGGCGTCATCAAATTCCTCTGGACGAAATTGCCCCTGAGTTGGCTTTTGAAACCGTGAAGATGGAAATTCGGCGTACTCAGGTGATAGTGCGTAACGCCAAGGTTGAAGAGGGAGCTGGCATTCCGCTTAATCTCGACGCTGCGTTTGTAGAGTTCCTTGGCACCCTGAACGTCCCCTTCCTCGAGCTTCTGGGTGCCCTGCTCAAGGCATTGCATAGCCTCGACTTCTGCAGGGTCAAAGGCCGTGGAGTGCGGAGTTTTGGAAGTAGCCCAGCCTAGGAGGAGATAATTGGGTATCCAGCCCAAGCACAGGGTGTGACAGGCAAGACTCACGTCTCAGGATATTATTGTATGACCCACACGAGACGGAGATACCAGAACGCGACGAGATGCGGGCGGTGGACTTGGCAGATGGACATAAACGGACAGCTCGGCTCGACAACGACCGGTGTGCGATTATCCGCAGCTGCGGTGCTGAGGGCGTTGCGAACACACGCGCAGCCCGAACCGATGTGGTGTGCAACATCGTTCCAATTGTTTCTGCTCAACTTTTGGCAAATTTAGCAAGTACGTATTGACAAGCATAAATATGGAAAAATGTTCCCATGTGTCCCGGTCGCGCTCTTCCAAAATTTCTAAGCCATTCCACTCGTTGCTCTCATCCGCGACTGGACCCGTTCGTCCTTTCTTCTATGGCCTCCAAAGAATCACAGAACTCGCCTTCGGGATCTCAAGAGCATGCGGCCCACCAGTTCTCCCGTGATGGTACCTCCTCGGGCGATAGTCCAGTCACCGCAAACGACCTCCTTTTGGGTGCCTATGACCCCACCAGACTGCACCCTCTCGCCCAACTCGGGGACCAATTAGACTATCTCGTATTAGATGATGACAAGGTTAGCGACTTACCAGGGGCCGGAACAGCCATCCCTTCTCGGGGCTGGAGTGACGACTTGTGCTATGGAACAGGCACTATGTACCTCGGCGGTAAGCCTCCCTCTCTATCGGCTCATGGACACGAGTCTTGCACGAGTTTTGTACGTTTAACTCGTGTGTTTTCGATGACTCTTTCTTCTCACCTTATCTTAATGTCGCCACATCGCCAACTTGGGCCATTCTTATTGTTTTCGACCTGTCACATGCTCATACATGTTTCCGCAAGGTTTGGCCGTAGGTGGTATCTGGGGTGTGAATGAGGGCGCACGACGGCCTCTAGCCGTGTCGAACGCACGCCTTCGGATCAACAGCATCCTCAACTCTGTCACGAGAAGGGGTACCTTCATAGGTAACTCGGCTGGTGTACTTGGTGCGTTAACATTTCCCGTCGGCAATGCGAGTCAGCCGGTGTATGACTAAGGTGATCCACAGCGCTTGCCTACAACGGGATCAACTCTTCGATAGACTCTTTTCGCGGAAAACACGATACGGCTGGCAGCATGGCAGCAGGCGCGCTGACGGGTGCGCTGTTCAAGTCCACAGGTACGGACGGATCCCGCAGTCGGTTTACGTCTTACTTATGATTGTTTGTTCGACACGTTAGCTGGGGTGAGACCCGCCCTGGTTGCTGCAACATTGATATCGGGATTGGCGGGTATATGGAGCTACGTTAAGAAGAGTGTATGATCGACTCCCTGTAATACGATATACCACTATAATATTCTTCGGTAGGTCTCTTGAAACGTTGCCCCTGCTGGTAAGCGCTCCAATAAGATTGCAAGCAGAACGCGAGCCATCATTGCAGATATTCAAAGAAGTTCTCGTATATTGCCTGAATAGATGTGGCCATATCGGTCTTTGGTAGATCTGTCAAACTGTTTGGCTACAGAGGTTCTGACACCCCTTGTGTGTCTTCCTTTGACCCCGAGCTCCGCTCCCTGGAAATGAGTGGGTATGTGATCATGATCTGTACACACGAATGCATAAATGCCAAGTTTCTTACTCAATGCCATTATAACCTCCTCCTCCAGGTAGCGCAAAACGCAATTTCTTTGCCTCCCTTACAGGCCGCCCTCTTCTCGTGGCCTATGCCAGCTTCTTCCCCCGACTGTGACATTCGGTCAAGGGCTTCCTCATGGGACAAGGCGCTCGCTCAGAATGGTTTAGTGTCTTCTCATGACTGCGCAATGTTTCCTACTCATAGCCATCACTGGCACCACGAATCCCCGTCCCATAGCAGCGAGGGAGACCATTCGGTGGGTGCTCTTGATCACCATGCCCGCCGCTGGAGTGGCACTGACATCGTAAACTGTACCTCAGCACACTCGGCAAATACGTCCGATCACGCCTATCACGCCCATTGAATATATACCATCGTAAGATCGGTATTTTTTGTGTGGTGATGTCTGGCTGAACGACTGTGCGTGACGTCTAGAAATTACAAGAAGCTTTTTCACGATACATCATGCGAGAGTTCCTGTGCCTCACCCCAGTCGGTCGCCAGTAGCGATCACTCCCGAACGCAATCGCCACCTTCTGCGTGGAATTTACCACCGCAATCTGGGTCGTCAACTCACGGCCAGAGTGGTGTTTGGACTCAAGCGTCCACCGTCGACCGATCCAGTCCCCTTCAAAATCAATTCCAACTGAGCCAACCGCGAGTCGGCTACTCCTCGTTTCTCCACGACAGTCAAACTAGGTATCTCAACCGCTGTGACGGGAGCGACTCATGACTCACGAGTATTCAACATAAGATCCTATCATCTTGATGTCGTCCAACACCCTCAAAGAACAGCTGAATTCGGATCTGCCAGTTTGTCCCGGCTGCCGTTGGCACCTCCCATCGTCGTGCAGCTCATCGTGCGAGATCGCTTTGGGAATGTTATTATCCCGTAAGTGTTCGTCAGCCTCCAGGGGTAACAGAGATCCTGGAGATATATGTGATTTTTTTTAAATGCCTGGCAGTGAGATGGAGCTTCCCTTCTTGGTTGCGCATCTGTCGTTATTTTCGGACGACGGAACGCGACCGCTGGACATGGGGACGGCGCCGAATGGAGAGGCTCCTCCGCGCCGGCTGCTTTACGGAAACCTCGTGTCTTCTCCCCAGAAGTTACGGGACCTGCAAGGTCGCCTAGGGCTCTATTTTCTGTTTTCCGATGTAAGTATTCGTTGGCGGGGTCAGTTTCAGCTCGGGATATCGTTGTTGCGAATATCACAGTGAGTACGCGCGGGAACGTGGGGCGGGCTTCGCAAACTGAACGCTGGGAACCGGTTGCAGGACGGACGCTTCCGGGGTTATGAGCATTGCATCGCAAGGGACTGTCCTTGCGCAAGCCCGCACACGACCTTTTGAAGTTCTTACCCATGAAAATTACGTTGCACCGGGTGAGAATCATCAAGCTGATTTGAGACTAGCTCACTGTTACTGATTGCGGCCGCCTGACGCGGCTAAGCAGCTACGACACGGTTAACACAAAGCTTCCTACGACAAGGGGCACGAATTTATGCCTTTACGCCCAACAGTCCTTAGACCGTAGACGCGTGACGCGTGACGCACCAGCTGTTTCTGTCTTTGCCAGCACCCAAAGTCTTTCTCATGCAACATCACCGCAGTTTCTATACAACTTTCGATCTTCTACAGTAGTTATTTACCGTTGACTCTGACAACCCAAACCCATTTACCCTCACTCGACAGCATGGATCACTTTGTCATAATCGCACACGTTTTTCACCAGGGATAACGGGGTCCGAAGCCGTGGGATGATTGGGTTGAGTGGGGGACGTCGACCATGGACCACATGCCCGTTGCGAGGCCGATCGAGGAGGTGGAGTCGGAGACCTGACATGCCTGGGAATCGGCGCGGGCTGTCAAGTGGGACAGCGAGCATGACCGGGACAGGCACTCTGAGAACCAGGATAGCCTGGGCACAGCGCAACACAGCACGCGCTGGGGCCTGGCTGAGTTTGCGGGAAGCACCACGTTGTTGCCTTGAGGCGGTGGTAGCACTGGTTCACGCCGGAGGCCCACAGCGTTGGGCTGCAGGCAGCAGCATGTTCGATCGTGGGAATGCGGCTCTCGTGACATTTTAGGGCCGAGCGACGACGGGCACACCGCAGTCTCCATCCTTTCTCTTCATCTCCATCACCAGCATCATGGCAAACAAAGAATACTATGGTGGGCAGCCTCAATATTACCCTCCCCCTGGTATGTACCCGTGCTGCCCACCGCCCACCAGTCCACATCGCTGACCAGGTTTCCAGGGCCTCCTCAGGGAGGATACTACCCTCAACAGCCCCCTCAGTCCTATGGAGGTCCCGGCTATGGCCCCCCACAGGGAGGACAGGGCTATCAGCCCCAACCTCCCCCACAGACCGTTTACGTGTACGTTGGCGCCATATCGGAACCCCCGACCGACTGATCTTTTCGGCAGACAACAACCTGCACAGAGAGGAGGTGGTCCCGGTGGTGCTGGCAGCTGTCTCGCCTGTCTAGCTGGAGCGTGTCTCTGCTGCTGTGCCGAGGGTTTGTACTCTGTTTCTGTCTGGGATCGTGCTGGCTGACGCCTTTTGCAGAGGCACTTTGCGACTGTCTATTCTAGAACTATTTTTTAGTTGAGACGATGTTATACCGTACCAGAGACGGGACGTTTGCCGATTCCACGACTATTTTGTATGAAGTGCTAGTTGAGATGGTGTTGCGTTTGCGTTGCACTGCGGACTACAGTACATGTAAATTATCTAGGGTGTCGGATAACTCGGTTTGGTCTCCGGTTCGTTCCGTCCGTGCTATTTTGCCCCGCTTGTCACCGCCGTCACTCGCTCCTTCCCTCAAAATCCTCAAAAATGTGGTCCAAGCTGCCCCAGGTCGTGCTCAACAGCCAGAACGCCCTCCGTGCGTCCCGCTCGACATTGGACACCCTCAAACACCGTGTCGCATCGGTGCGTCCGCTCGTACAAACTGCCGACCCGTCTCAAACTTTCTTATAGCAGGCCCGCTTTGCATCGTCCTCTTCCGCCAGCACCCAGGTCGGCGCACTCGTCTGCACCACCCATCCACTGATTTTTTAACACCTATTTCTAGTCCCCGCTCGCCTCACGCGCGTCGCTCATTTCCGTCTCGCTCTTCTCCGCTGGCTCAATAGCGTGGTATACCCATCTATACGGTACCCTCCCCTTCATCGGCGAGGTTCACGCAAACTCGCTCGCCGACGACGGCCTTCACCCCGCGGCGTATCCCTGGCCACACAAGGGCTGGTTTGACACGTTTGACCATGCCAGGTACGTCCGCACTGTGATCCCTCCAACCGCGTCTTCCGACACACCCTAGCATCCGTCGTGGTTTCCAGGTCTACCGCGAGGTCTGTGCTGCTTGCCACTCCCTCGACCGCATCGCCTGGCGCAACCTGGTCGGCGTGTCCCATACCGCCGATGAAACAAGAGCGTTGGCAGAAGAAGTTGAATACACTGACGGTCCCGACGACAACGGAGAGATGTTCCAACGCCCCGGAAAACTTTCTGATTACTTGCCTAGCCCATATCCCAATGAGGAGGCCGCTCGTGCCGGTAACGGTGGTGCCCTTCCTCCCGATCTCAGCTTGATCATCAAGGCCCGACATGGTGGCGCGGTAGGTCGTCTCGTCGCATTCCCAGCGCGTGCTTGATCTCTTTCTAGGACTACGTATTCTCTCTCTTGACTGGTTACGTCGACCCTCCTGCGGGTGTTGAGATCCGTGATGGTATGAACTACAACCCTTACTTCCCTGGTGGTGCCATCTCCATGGCCCGAGTATTGTTCGATGGCCTTGTAGAGTATGACGATGGTAAGCAGACATGTAACGGACGCCGTTCGCTGGGTTGAGACCAGTTTCTCGCAGGCACCCCCTCCACGTCGTCGCAGATGGCCAAGGATGTCGTCACGTTCCTGAACTGGGCTGCTGAACCCGAGCACGATGAACGCAAGCGACTTGGTTTGAAGGCCGTCATCTTGTTCTCGTCCTTGTTCGCGATCAGCATTTACGTCAAGCGCTTTAAATGGACTGTCATCAAGAACCGGAAGATCTGTAAGTGGTTATGTTTCCCTGCGTTGTTCGCAAATATGGTTGACGCACGATGGTATTGCAGTGTACAACCCACCAGCGGACAAGGCGCATTAGAGTCGTGGTGTACAGTGGGCGAAGGGAGTGGCCCGTAGATTATTATGATCATATGGTGCTGCAATGTGTCGGCCCGCCTGCTAATAAGATTCACTTTTGCAATCGCTGCGGGGGTGGGATGAGAGCCGGTCTATTCGTTCCCGTGGGAATATCTTCACACCGCCAGCCACAATATTTACATACGTCCCGCTCAGACTGCAGTCAGCCAACTCGCTCGTTGTTCATCCAACTGATTATCCATCGCCATGTCCTCCGACTCGTGGCCGCCCCAGCTAAAGTGAGCCGCGTCTATTTTACATCCGACCCGCTTTGCAATGCTATACTGTAGAGAATGGGTCGCAAAATGTCTGGGACAAATGAATGATGCCAACAGGGTTGAAGCTCAGGCAGAGTTGAGACAGGTAATTGCTGACGCTTTCACCGCCAAGACTCTCTGGACCACAGACTGGGCCGGTGTACAACTACAAAGGTGTCGTTTTTCTCGCTGTTAGTCCCTGTAATGTCCCCAACGACTGCCTTTTTTCCTCATGGATGCAGTCTAATGCCAAAGCCTCCCCTCACGCTCAAGCGTAAGATGTAGGTCGATGTTATTCGGTTACTGTGCGAGTCTGCATCTTTGACAACGTACCGGCAGGAATGAACCACAGACAACCAGCAAGAAAGCAAAGAAAGCAGCCATGCAAAAGAACGCAACCACCACCCTCGATCTGGGCGACCAAGCAGCGCTCAACCGACGCGCCGAACGTTTCCACCGAGAACATGAAATAGAACGTCAAAAGAGTTTACGCATCAACGGCAGTCAAAGTACTCTTAAAGGCCATTCTCAGGGTGCACATCTTCTTAATCGAATATGGAGAGCTGATTCCCCGTCTACGTTTGGACCTAACCCGGACGACCCCGAGGTGGATCCGGTCAGTTTGGTTCCTTCAAGTCCTGTCCTTGACTGACTATTTCTTACAGAGTGTACCCAATTGGGACCGCCATACCATCGTTGGGACAAACCCGGAGCTGTTCAAAGATTACCTCCGACTCACATCGGTGAGATCCGTGCTTTGCACCCCCGCAGATGCTGACAGTGTTTTTTTTTTAGGAACCCAGACCCGAAATGATCCGGCCTTATTCAGTGCTACAGCAGACACTTCTCGAGTTGAAAAAGCGCTGGCGAGAAAAGGTTTCATACGACTGGATATGTAACCAGTTCAAGAGTCTGCGCCAGGATTTGACGGTATATCGCACTTTTTGGTGGTCGATCTTGTCTTGACATCCCTTTTCTTCCCTTGTTAGGTACAACGAATAAAAAACGAATTTACCGTTCAAGTCTATGAGATCCATGCACGCATGGCACTTGAGAGTGTACGCGATCCTGTGTCTGAATCTGATGAGGTTCCTGTATCGGTTTCACAGGCTGATATGGTAGAATATAATCAATGTCAAGCGACACTGAAGACACTTTACGAGCTCGGTATACCAGGAAAGGTCGAGGAATTCACGGCATACCGCATACTCATGCTCCTACATGGCAGAAACAAGAGCGGTGCGTCGCTTCGTGCCCTCGCGATTCTTCCTATATTGACTCTTCCTTGTTTCTCCCTCCTCCCTTTTACTTGACATCGTCCAGAATTAAACTTATACGTAGGTCAACTAACCCCTGGACAGAAAGTAAATCCCGCCGTTCAGCATGCTTTGCGTGTACAACGAGCGTTATCGATGGGGAACTATCATGCATTATTTGAGATGTACTTGAATGCCCCGAATATGGGTGCATATATCATGGATCATTTCATAGACCGGGAGAGGGCGAAAGCATTGATGATCATGACCAAAGCGTAAGTTCTCCAACTCTGGTCTCCCTTCCGTCCGTTCTTTATCTCACCCCCAATCTTCGTTGACAGATACCGAACTCTAACGTTGACTTTCATTCAAAATGAGCTTGCATTCGATACGCTGTTGGGAACGCAAACATACCTGCATACCCATCGAGCCGCGGTGTTCACGAATCCCAACAGTCCTGATCGCGAGAAGGTTCTAGATTGCAAAGCTGCCTCGCCATTAATCACACAAGCTTACGAGCAGAAGTACCGGAAAGTCGCGATCAGGGGCGCCGTATGAGACCGACCGGTTTGGAAGACCTGGATATCGCTCTTGATCGCATATTTGGCTTTGCAGCTCCACGGAATGAAGATCCCACGGACTGTATGCATTTTCCTCGTCATGTCACCACGCTCTGGCCTCTCCCTTTTGTCTGTCCTTTCTCTCATCTCGATCCCACTCCCGCTCTATCCTTGCTTTCGCTCTCTTCATCCCCTCTTATCTAACTCCACTGGTCCCTTCGCCCCAACCTGTATCCTTGTTCATGGCCTGACACGGTTCACACTCGACCATCTCGACCATCATTGTATCGTCTATTGTGACACTTATACATACACCATTTTGGATCGAACCCGGATATCATGCCATCGCTCCAACAGGGATACTTTTGATGCATCCATGAGACAAGACAACAGGCTCGCTGCAGCATCCATATCCTCCTCATCTTTTTTAAACTCAAACCTTCAGACGCTGTATGCGAATGCCACCAGCCTACAAGGTCCCTTCAAGGGACCATGATGTCGACATGTCACACAACCTCCTTTGGGTGTGTGCGGGTCAAGCGCAGAAAGGTACGCCAGGTGCATGAGCGTAGTAGGAGAAGGGAGCGGGAAGAAGGGAGAGAGAAGGACTCTAGGTATAATGACCTATGGATTGAAAATACTTTTTCTTGCAATGGGTCGGTCCGACCATGTCAGCGTCGGAGAGGATACGCGTCCGTCATCACTATCGGGCGGCTGTCGAATGAAGGTTTATGCTTGCTGAACTGGTGGATTAACCGAATCACTAGCCTGTATCAGAGAACGCGACGTGGGTCTTAATCTCGCATTCGCGCCGGCACGAATCGTCGCAGTACGACTTCCCGTACGGTGTAATGTGCGAAACAAGCTGGGGACGACAAAACGTCTTCCGACACCCTGGATCGCGCAGGAATGGTCACGTATGTCAGGACAAGGGTCTACGCAAGGTTGCGACAACCATGAGATGGTAATTCGAGCTTTGGAAAATTGGGTAAACCAAACCTTTTGAACTTGTGAATTCACCCTGTTGATCGTGCTGAGCCACGACCATGAGAAAGGGGAGGCGTTGGCCAAGTCGAACGGTGATCCGTCCTGGTCGGCGGCGTCCTCGTACACCGGGCACACCACGATCGCGAATCTAGGGGCGCCGCAGAGCTTCAGTATGCTCGCTTTCACTCGCCTGCAACGTACTCACTCTGCGTGCGCAAAGATGGGGCCGCGCTTGTAGAGTAGGTAGTCGACGCAAAATTTCATACCGCTCTTGACGACCCAACCCAAGGACCTGTAATGGTGGTAGATGACATAGTTCACTAGGAACGGGTTGTCAAACCGGCGGTGTTGAGGTGAGTCGAGAGATGGCGCGAGGGTCAGGGAAGATACATGTACGTTCTGGAAAGCGTTCCATATCTGTGACAGGGTTAGGGTGTCACCCTGTTCGATCCAAGCGGAAGATGAAAGTGAGAAGAGGGGGACACATGGGTTGCAAAAACGCGATGGGCTCACGCTATCTGGGTTCGAGACGGAAAGACAGTCGAGGTTCCATAGGAGGAAGAACGTCTCTTGGAGGGTGAGTTGGAGGTGCTCCACGTTCTCTATCGGTTCGTCGTTGTCCTCGCCATCATCCTCTTCTACCTTGGAGAGGTCTTCGTCTGGCTGTGTTCCGTCTTTGGGCTTCCAGGTCGCAGCAGATGGGATCATACGCGTTCCATTCGCGGCGTAGATCGTAGACACGATGCGTCCCTGCTCAAACGCCGCCTCTGCTTCGGCGGTAGCAGCCGCCATCGCCCTTGCCCGATCAAGCTTGAACTGTTTTCGTTCCGCTCTGCGTTTCGCGGTGACCTCCTCGGACGTCATCACGCCTAGAACCGACCAAACCAGATGTTTTATTAATCTTCTTTGGCGAAGCGGAGCAGCGCATGGGCAAACTCACCTTTTTTCGCTAGCTTCCTCGCATTGATCTGCCTTGCCAACCAACTGGGCTCGCTCCTGGAAAGATCGCCCTTGCCAAAGAACCCCCGCTGCCAGAGCACCATCGCGTCTTTCATGTCGAGCACCCATACCGAATGCGTAGCGACGTCCAGGACGCCTCGGCAGTGTGGGTTGAGGACGTCCGACACGTCGAAGACGCCAAAGAAGTTGAGCGTTTTGCGGAGGAACGAATGCTGGGAGGGTTCGCTGAGGATGATCGGGAGGGGGTGGGCATAGAGGCGGTGGTTTTCCGTGCGCCGTGCGGACGATTTCTGGGATGATTTGGACCGGGTGGATGGCTGGATCAACGACATGGTCACTGGCACAATTGAGTTAGCGGCAGAAGTTTTGGTGGCAGTCCAAGTCCATCTGAGTCCTGAGAAGACAGCGGTTGGGAATTCGATGAGATATTTAGGTACCACATAGATCTTTCAAGTTCAGCTACCCTCTACAACCACGACCTACGATATATACATGGTATTAGAAACCAAAGATCTCGTCAATCTCGTCAAATTTCTTCTTTGCCTTCTTCAGCCGGGACTTCTGGGCCACCTTTACAGTGGTTGTTTTTGGTCCTTGTGCAATAATATGGTCATCAACTGGATCACACATCCGTCAGCAGAAAAGGATACACATGCCATTATCCATACCGTTTGTGGGATAACGTGATGGGGGCGTAACTCGCACCTCCGACGTAGCCTCCACCTCTACGGTTAGGTCTTCAACGATCGACGTTGAAGTGTCGATTGGCTCACAACGGAAAGCAGGTCGCCCCGTGTCTTCCGATGGGACGCCATAATTCACACGTGAGGTCTCCGGTTCCGAGGGGAGTTGCTGGGAAGTCGTCCCATGCGTACCTGTTGGCTGCAAGTCTGTAAAAGGATATTCACCAAGGGACCGAAGACATGCTCACATGAATGATAACCAAAAGGCGGGTGCACGCTGATACGCTCAGCTGAAGGGCTTCTTCAAGCTCTGATGATAATACAGACATCCTAGAAGATATGGCAACAAACAGGATGATGAGCTGGACGAAAGCACCAGTTTGCATGGCCAGTGCAAAATGACTAAATGGTAGATCAGGGTTAGGTTCGAACCACACATGAATCTGATTGAACTCACTGGTACGCCTTCTCGAGGCGCTCTCGCATCTGTGGAGGTTGAGTCGGGTGGAAAATATAATTTTGTTTTTAATTTCACTTTACAAACCAGGGTAGAACAGGTCGTCAATCTCTTCATCAGAAAGTAAACATATGGCGTCTCGGGCACATGGGTCCAGGAACTCCTCAACACCTTTTGACTAGGTGAGATCATTCAGCAAGTACAGTGGAAGGATAAGGTCGTGTTTTACCCACTCGTTCGTATGCTCCAGACCGACAAACGACGCACGGAGAAGATCTATACGTTCCAGGATGTCCAGCTCACTCAACCGTCGACCATAACGCCTCATTTCGGGTATGCGCTTGAAGAAGAGTGCCATGCGATGTTGATTTTTGCACTTGTAATAGAGTCTTTCGAGTGTCCGCAGCTCGTCCTTGAAATAGTCTAGCGCTGATTTGAGACGACGCGAACAGAGTCTCAGGTCTTTTAGAATGGCGTCGATTTCTTTGTGATGGACGTGTGCAAGTGTACTTCTCGGGACGGCCGTGATGGTCACCCCGGGTGATCGATGTGGTTCTACAGGCGTGATCGGTTGGAACACCCCGGACATTCGAGTCTTGTGATGGAACGTAGTGGGTGGGATTCGATGATATTGTTGGTTCAGAACAGTCTGGCAATGGCTCAATGTGAGTTGGTGCAGGTCTGTGGGTAAATCAAAAGCGAGTGTCGCCGGCCAGGAAACCACACGAGACACCTGCCCACATCACGAGACTCCAGACTTTATGATAAGGCCTTGTAATGCCTTAGTAATAAATCAAATTTGTATAATAAA
>QGOH01008629.1:0-108951 GCA_003313155.1 Boletus sp. MG95
ACCGGTTTTGTCTTTGACCTCGTGAACATCATCCCTTGGCTAAAGCAAGTTCTCTTTCTTTCGTGAATGGACGTTTCATATTACAACTATCTTTCAAGGCAACATAACAACACAAACCCGATCACGAAAGAACCTCTCTTTCCAAACGATCTCATTAAGCTCAACTACTCTCGGAAGCCGTCCGGAGAAATCCACGACCCTATTTCATTCAAGGGATTCAACGAGCATTCCCATGTCGTCGCAATTGCAACAACTGGCAATGTGTTTCTTGCCGAGAGCATCAAGGGTGGTAATGATCTTATGGAGGACAAGGCGTTCAAGAGGTATGTCCACGGAAATCCATGTTCCGTGTAAATTCTAAAATGACACTGCCAGCGACGACGTGATCACCCTTCAAAATCCCCATGGACTCCTCCCGGAATCTCCGCTTACCAGAGCTGTGGCTGTGGCTCCAAAGAATGCGGAAAAGGCAAATACCATTGTTCCGAAAACTGTTTCAATGGCCAAAAAAGTCGTCCCCTGTAAGTATCCGTACTTTCCTCATCTTCATAGGTTCAGACCATTTTGCAGGGAACATCTCTCCATATTCCACTGGGGCACCTGGTGCTTCACTGACATCGACCTCTGTGGATCCTCAGACACAGTCTTCCAAGCTTCTTTGGGATGAGGAAGAACTCATGTTCGAAGATATATCAAACCCTCCGAAGGGTAAGGGTAAAGAAAAGGATGTAGGCAAGCGCCGAGCTTATGTTCGAGTTGTCACAAGTCTTGGTGGATCCCTCAATCTGGAATTATATTGTGAAAAGGTCGGGGAACCACGCTTGAATGTGCTGCTCTCATTCATTGTCAATAGGCCCCAAAAACCTGCTACAACTTTCTGATGCTCGCTAGAGCGGGCAAGTACGACAATTGTCTTTTCCACCGGTTAATTCCGGGATTCATGGTAAAATAGATTCATTACGTTACCGTTGTCTCTATCCGCTGACTTTTCCTCCAGGTACAAACTGGGGACCCAACTGGGACAGGCGCGGGGGGACAATCATACTGGGGCACACCTTTTCGCGATGAATATGATCTGAAAGGCGCCGCTAAACACGACACCCGGGGTACCGTTGCGATGGCAAACAAGGGGGCTGGCACAAATGGGTGTGTGTGCGCTCAACGGCAAGCGTTCACGGATGCTAACACTCAGAACAAGGTCTCAGTGGTACATTACCTTCGGCGCGACTCCACATCTCAACAATAAGCATACTGTTTTTGGAAAACTGGTTGGGGGTGAAGAGGTTTTAGATACCTTGGAAAAATCGCCTCGGAAAGAAGGAACTGAGCGGCCAGCAAAACCGGTGCGAATAACGGAAGTTATCATGTATGTCCGATCTATCCAACCCATCTTTTCCATCTGGTAACCGTGAATCAGCCACCAAGATCCATTCGAGACCTACAAAACGCGTCTCGCCAAGAAACTCGCTCGACGAGCAGAGGCCTATGACGAGGAGCCAAAGACTTCTCAGAAAACACCGGGTGACAATATTAATTGGTTTGGGGTCAAGGTGGGCGCAAGTGATGGATACTCGGGTAGCACGCCCGGCGCTAGCGTCGGGAAATACCTTCAAGGCAATAAGAGACCGCTCGAGCTGGAAGGTGTTACCAAAAACCTATCGGTTGAAGAACCTAAAAAGAAAAAACGGTTAGGTTTTGGTGACTTTGAGAGCTGGTGACTTTGAGAGCTGGTGATATTGGACAGAAGGCGATAGCGATATCCAAAGGTCCTTAACTTCATTGCTTACTTTACAGTGATGGAATGATCTGTAGGGTAATAGTGATTGATGAATATGATACAGATGTCTAATTTTCGTATGACTCGATCAACCTGGTACCGCAACCCGCCCGATAGCATCCTGGGCCTGCGCGATCGAACCGCGTTCTGTTGCACAATACTAAGCGACCAGCGCGACAGGTAAACGCACGAGAATCACCTTCTGTTTCGTGGACAACAGGGTGTTCCTTCGGTGCCGACGGCAACATTGGTTGTATTTGGGGCTCCAGCTGAAATCTTGAGATGATGTAGCTTGCTAAGTAGCACAACAAAACTTACACTTGCAGCCTGAAGCTCAAGAAGCTCGGTCTGGACAGCATCCTCCTCCTCTAGGGTCAGCTGATTCGCTAGCAGATTGCCAATCTCCTGTAATGGTACAGTGAGAGAGCATTAAAATATTCCGCTGACTCGGGATGGCGTACCCGCTGATACTCCCTGGCTTCATGCGTCTCTTCCATCAACCTTTCGACGCTCTCTAGGCTCATCTCGCGATGAATCTCCTTCAGTACCTCATTTCCTTGTTTCAAGCCATGCAGAACCGAAACTTCGACCAACGAGAACTCGATTGTAGAGACCTGTGCAATGGAATTACGACGCAGATCGTAGATTGATGCACTATACCGACTAGCTGTTCCAAAGCTGCGAGTTGATCATCCGTCTTTAGAAGGAGGCTTTGCTGGTATTTCCTTCTCCTGAGGGCTATCAAAGCGCGGTCTTTACTACCGGCGGTGAGGTGTGACTTGGCAATCTGTTGTTCGCGGTCGAGGATGACTTGGATCTGCAGAAGCGGATTCCCGGGATGAACGCATCAAAACGGATACCCGAGCAGACCTTTTTCTGATATTGTTTCAGCTTGTCACGCTGTAATTTAAGGCTGAAGGGTAGTTGAGCATCCCAGGTGCGCAGATACTGGAAAGGCGCGCACTCAAGGATTGCACGGTCTTGCGGGGTGATTTTTGGTGTGGACTGGCTTGACCCCATAAGGATTTGTACCGACTCGGGAGCACGAATGAGTGTGCGAGTCCCTCCCCCTGGGGTTGAACAACGCGGGCACTGTCGAGGAGGCTTGCCAAACGGCCCCACAATACGAAGACTGACTTAATATTCCCACCAAACGTGATTCAAGAACACCAACCGGTCCTCGAGGCGGATCACTTGCCCTCTTCTGCTCAGCGCTCGGTAGCGAGGCAATGCTAGTGTCTATGCACACAGCGAATGTCTTCTCTACTCTTACGGTTATTCAACTCCCAGAAGCTCTCTTCTCCAACTCAATCTTGCTACCGGCTCTATCATGACTACATCCGGTTTTCCACCCCAGGTCTGTTCGCTCAGACAATGATTGCATGCTTTTCTCTTCATCTCTTGCGGTGAATAGGTGGTATGGGACGAATACCTCTACATTCACCGAAGATAATCGGTGTTGCAACTTCAAGGGGTGATAGAGGGTAGGTTCTTTCACAAGGACAACATCCCTGTTGTTGAGACCTTGCCCAGTCACCAAGAAGATTACCATGCAATTGCTGCCCTTTCCTTGGACCCTGAAGGTCTCCGTCTAAGCATCAAGAAGACCATCGGTATCGACTGGGAACCTGAAAATGCCATAGATCCTATCGCCCGCCAGGTCGTGTTTGTAGGCCTTTATGACGGGTATGTCAATTCAGCAAATTTTGGTCATATTCTGCAGAGCACAAATAATCCGCAGGCATGGCGGTTCTACTGTCTCTCAATATCTGCGTCAGGAGCTGCATGGTTTATTCGAATCTGTTGACAAATCTCACATTCCCGAATTGTTTCTATGGATCAAGGATTTGGGTGGCTACTTTAAAAGGTTCAAAGGTGGTGCACTCACGCCGTGGATTTACAACGCCCAAGACACCCCACCTCTTGATTTGGAGGCTCGCGCTACACAGGCATTTTTTGAAGTTGGTAAGGCGAGATGTATTTTTTATGACGACCGTACGCTAATCATATATAGACAGGCTTCTTTCAATAGAAAGTGAAGCGAAGATGTGTGGGGCAACAGCCTCAGTAACCATACTCCACTCCCTGGACCACCCTACTCGTCCATTTTTCTCCTCTGAGAAGCTTGCGCTCACGGTGGCGCACTGTGGGTGAGATGGAAGTCTATCGTTAGTCACTTGAGTTGACTGAATCCCCAGCGATGCTCGAGTTCTGTTATGTTCGAGGAAGGGTGGTTATGTGCACCCCATGACCGAAGACCATCACCCAGATTCACGCGTTGAAGCTACTCGACTGCGACGCATGATGGGCTCCGCATTAATCACTGACTCTTTTGGCGAGTCCCGGTCTGTAGCCATTATGTATAGGTTGTGTGACTACTCACATGCATTCGTAGATGGATGGGGGCACTAGCAAATACAAGAGCGTGAGTTAAAAGGCACTTCGTGAATGGGTTCGCTGACCCGTACTAGCTTGGGAGACCTCAGATTCAAGCCTTTTGGCGTTACACCCGAACCCGAGGTACGCGCAAAGCTGTTGGAAGGTACGTAATGACGTCGCTGCATGACTTGTCACGACTCAACTGTTTGCTTGCTTAGGTCGGGATTGGGCGTCGATGGTTGTTGTCTCAGATGGCATTTCGTCGACTCTGTCTGATGACGAAATTGTCGACCTTACAAGAAATGCCCCTACCCCCAAAGCGGCCGCAGATCGCATTTTATCATTTGCTCAAGAGTTAGGTGCTTGGGATAATGCTACTGCGATTGTTGTGCCTTTGGCTGGATGGGGTCAGATCGAAGGACCCGACAAGAGTTTTGCATTGCGAGAGTTTCGGCGGGAACAAGCAGGTTAGGTTGTGTTTCTCATTATCTGTTATTGCTCACGTATTTTGCCGTTCAGTTGGAAACGAACGCCGCGAACGAATGATGTAGTTGTGGATGTTCTTCATATACATAACACATACGTTAAGCCATGTTTGAGGTCTTAGATCTGTGCCACTGCATGTCCATCTGCGCGATGGTCAGAGCCTGCCGCCCAGACAGTCTTGCCTGACGGATCCACAATCTTCTGAATGATCTGTCCACGACCCATCATTCCTCGTCCAAAACCGGTCACGGTCCTAGCATCATGGCCCATTCCTGGAATGCAATTCTCAGCAATGCGTGATCCCTCCGAACGTGTATTCACCTCTTAATCTGGCAATTGTCGCAGGGGGGATGGTGTCTTCAAAGTATACCTCGCTGTTGACAACACCGAATTCTTCTTTATCGTCGTTTTCCGGAGTGCCTGCAGAAATACAGAAACGGGGCGCATCAAGGGCAGCTTGAGCTGTAAAACCGCGAAGTATGTTGAGGAGGACTTGGACGTGACCTTGTGGCTGATGTAAAACGTCAGTGAGTAGCCAAACAGACTCACTACCCTCTTCACCTGCATGAAACCCCCCATTACCCCATAGGACAAGAAAAGTTCATCGCCTTTAAGTGCCATCGCAGGAATGATTGTGTGGTACGGACGTTTACCACCCTAGAGAATTCAGTGTGAGACCCAGAGTTGTTGGAGTTAGTACTAACAAGCTCACCTGCAAGCAGTTCGGGTGTCCTTCCCTAAGGACGAACCCTGCACCTCTGTTTTGAAGGGTAAATCCGCACCCTTTCGGCACGGCTTCGCAAAGAGTCAGTCGATGTCAATCAAATAATTGCTTTGCAGAGTACCTCCTGTACCGAAACCTGTTTCCCAAAAGTAGATGAATATGCAACACATACCCAGTGGATAGAGGACATGCCGACATACCAGCGTAATTGCTTTGGATATAACTGCAAGCATTCCCCCATTGATCAGCAACTAAAGGCTAGTCAATCAACTGAATGGGTGCGTTATTCGTGCATACCAGTGAAGTAGACAGTATCGGAAGAGTTCACAGGGTTTCCGTGAATGACCTTGGGGTTGGCCCTCGTCGGGTCAAAGAGCTGGGCACGAGAAGCGAGATATCCCTTTCCAGCAGTTAGATCTATGTTGGGTACAAGGAAAGAACATATAAAACCTTGCTTAGTAACTTGTCCACAGGGACAAAATTGAACTCAGGGTCGTCCACATAATATTGACTATCTTAAAACATGTCAGTCGTCCAAGGGTATCAAAGTGGTTGAATGGAGCAGGCTCACCGGCGAAAGCGAGTCTGAGCCAAAGAGCAAGAGGGGATGAGCAAGAAGGTGGAACAGAAAAGTATATGGACCGACCGCATAGCCTCGATAAGGGTGTGCAGATACTCTGCGGAATTGTGCTCTAGTTGTAGTAACGGCTTTGTCTTCTCTTGTGCTTGAATCTGCTCAAGGATGCCAAGAGCGAGAAGTGCGGTAATACCTAAACGGGATTCGAGTCCAAAGTATATCTACCAGGGAACAACATCACCTTGGCCATTGGGAGGGCACTGTATTGCAACGAGATGGTCCAGCGTGGATCAGGGATGTAAAATGCATCTCACCTCATATACCGTGAGCTCTCCACCATACGTATATTTGATAGGCTCGACAAAAGAAGTCTTATGAGCAGCAAGGTCCTCGAGTTCCATCAATCCACCCTTGCTTTTTATGAGATCAACAATTGCATTAGCAACACGGCCCTTGTAAAATCCATCTTTGCCTTGTGCAGCGAGCGCTCGGAAAGTATAGGCGAGGTTGGGGAATGTCATGATTTGCCCTGGGAGTGGCGCTTTCCCATTGAGAAGCATTTCGTCACCATTGGGAGACGCATTTTGAATGAGCTTTTCGGAGCGTTGCCACTAAAATAGGAGACATCAGCTTGAACAAAGTTCTTGTCTGCCATCTAATCATACATTGAAACTGTGGATCTCTGAAACCGGAACCCTGGATGAAATGAACTGTAAGATGAGCGAGAGGACAGGTAAATATTGGTGTACCCTTCTTCTGCAAGTCTGATGGCTGGCGCCAGAACGTCTGCGACTGATACCTTCTGTGAACCGAACTGCTCGACGGTATCAACCCAGGCGGCCGCAGCACCTATTCATGCCTTACTAGTGTAGTAAGAAGCGACAAAGGAATCAACCGTACCAGGAACGGTTACAGCGTTAAGGTCTGTAAGAGGAATTTGGCCGCCGTTGATTCCGCGTTGCCTCATGTAGTCCAGGGTAAGCTTCGCAGGTGAATGTCCTGAACCGTTCATTGCTTTAACGGTCTTAGTCTGTGCATCGTAGAAGAGGCAAAATGCGTCGCTTGAAAGAGGCTGAGAGCCCGCACGGGATGCGAGCGTTATACATACCCTCCGATACCACAACAGCTGGGTTCTGTGACATTCAGTGCAGCGGAAGTGGCCACGGCTGCATCGGCTGAGGTTCGGGATTAAGAAGAATGAGATGAGGGACATTGATCGACATGATCGACATAGTACCTGCATTTCCACCTTTCCGTAGAATTTCTAGCCCTGCCTCGGCTGCCAGAGGTTGGGAGCAGGCCACGACCCCCTTCGTGCCATAAACCTGAGATCTGCGGCTGGCGAAGCGCTGAAAGATGAGCTCTGGCTGATTTACTTTGTTCCAGTCAAAGCTAAGGGAAGACATTGGAGAGATGACCTGCAAGAATGATCAGCCAGTATTGCCCCGGCACTGTGAATATTTATAAGTATAACCCCCTCCGCACGGACGACCGTGTCCTACCGCTGAAGTTCCCGCTCCGTTTCACGTGGACGACTTTGTACTTTTTAGCACTCACAGTCTCACTGCTGATTTCCCATGTCGCTCGGGGCACGTCTCCAATCAAAGTCGGCCGAATATCAAAAACTACAAGGTGATCTCGCCGTCCTCGTCGACAAGAGGACACGACTTGACACACAGTTGTCTGAAAATGAGATGGTCAAAAAGGCATGCATGCTCTTCTCACCCCCTACCAACACTCACTTGTGCTTACCTCCAGGAGTTTGCAAGCCTCACCCCAAGCAACACAATATTCAAGCTCGTTGGACCCGTCCTCGTGCCCCAAGTCCACGCGGAAGCCCGCACGAATGTAGGGACACGGCTGGATTTCATCCGGAGCGAGATGTGTGTCTGTAGGACACCTCTGTCACATCTGTCTAACTAGCGATGTAGGAAGCGTGTCGATACTCAGATCAAGGATGCGGAAGAGCAGTCGGAGAAAAAGAAACTTGAAGTACGTCGCCTACTCAGTTGATTTGTAGTTACTCATGCCCACCAGCTTGTCGATCTCCAAGCGCAACTGCCAGCACCCTCGGTTACGCCATCAAGTTGAACCCCCGGGCCTTCATAAGCAAGTTGGGGTTCCTGGTGAGAATGATCTGTATATAGATTCACGATCCAATGAGATTCAAGCTGACAGGTTTCTACTAGATGACCCAGTCACATCGTTGGGCAGCTGACATGCGAATTTGTGTGATCACTCGCCAGTTTTGGACCAAGTGCTCAAGTACAATGGAGCCGGCCTCGTCGTGAAACATTGTCTGAGCTACTGAATAGTGTGTTGGACCAACATGACCTGACAGCTCCCTTTGTATTTCACATTTCGCTCGTCATGCATACCACTGGAGGGCTCGAAAATATAACTGAACAATTGTATTCAAGGATGGAAATCAACAGATGCAAGGGAAGAGAAGAATACCAATGTGCGACAGATCGCCGTCGTCTGCCACCAGCAGTTTAGTACAAAGGACAATGCCCATCAGCTTTCCGTTCTTGGTTTGGGTGCCAAGCGGTTCCTACCTCTTAGGAAGTGTACCAGCGAGACACCACAAACCTGGAGTCATCGACTGCTGAAACAGTCTCCAGGAGTGAAAATTTGCATCATATGGGCATGGGCTCAGTGAAGTTTGGACAAAAATCATCTGTCAATGGTGTGATAGGCTGAATTATTGCTCAAACATGGTATATTAACACAACCATGTCAACTAGAAGAGCTCACCCCAAGGGGTCTAAGTGCGCATGTGAATCCTGACAAAACATCTTGCCATGCGACGCAGTCTAATGTATGTTGCCTACCGATGATCCGTTAGTAATACACTCGCTGAGCTTGCCAATAATTGGCGTCAGCTACTAACGCACTACGATGGCGTGACGAACCCGGTATGCACCAATTCGCGCACAGTTTCCGGGCTATTGATAATTTTCTCGAGCTTGAAGCGTTTACGAGCGGATATAGGAGGGCAATTGCGAATCAACACTTTGTCATGAAGACGAAGTGCTAACAGTACATCAGCAACATCTATGCGTGCTCTCATACAAGGGCGCACCGTTGTCCTCGTCATGCGTAAGAATTTTTGTGGTTCGCTCAATGCGCTTGAGAGAGTCAGGTCAAATACAGATTCTTTGGTGGTGCACTCACCTTGCCAGTTACTTTGTGAATAACATTCCTATACACCGTCACGGTTGCTGTTTTATTCATACAACCGACCCTGGTGACAATTCCAGTGAAAGCCATGGGTGGCATCTTTGAATGTACGTGGAAGCTGTCGACACGTTGGGTCCCGAGGGTTGACCATTTAATGTACAAGCGCGAGACAAACTTTCCTCATTTGAGACAGGCACACCGAATTGTGCGGCTGTGCCGTCTGTTATGTTCATCATACTCTATCATTGCGGACAGGCAAATACGACAACTTTCGTCCTTGAATTATTACGCACCACAACATTACTAAGATAGCTTATAATGTGTATATATGACACTCTGAGGACCCAGTGGACAGATCTGCACGAGCGAAATTCCCCAAAAATAAAATTCGGATCACAAAACCCTAAAAATTTGGCCAACCCCTAAAAAAAAAGCAAAAAATCCCGAAAAATGTGGAATGGAGAGCTTTCGTTAAGTGCTGTGTGATGGCATAATCCCGATGCCGGAGATTGGCTATGGAGGGACAAAAAAAATGTCACAACGCTGGGTGGCGGAGACAGGACACATCCCAAAATGCCACGCCGACGCCCAAGAAAACATGCTATTGTCCGAAATACAGCTGGTCTGCGGAATCAGAGCTGCTCGGGACTGAAGCGGCCTGCACCACACAGCTCATCCGAGCCAGAATCCAGTGGCGATGAGTCCTGCAACTCTCCTAAAAAAAGATTGCATGTCCCAAGCCCCGAATCAGGTGCTGTGCCAGGCTCTGATGAAGAGTGGGAACCCACCACTGCTGTGCCCGACGGCCCAAAGTTTATTGCTGATCATGAAGAGTCAGTGCAAGACCTGGAGTCAGACTCGGAAACAGAAGACAACGACTTACCATTTCTTTCGGATGACCACACACGTTCTCGTCTTGTTGATCTTGCTATTCATTTTGGAGACGATCCTTCTGATAAATCTTGGTTACCTCCAAGGCAGGCGAGGCAGGCTGCACTTCGAAAGCAGAGGCCAAAAGTGTACAAGAAGGGTCCTGACATTGGAAGCAAATCAGTATAGACGCAGCATCGTTACAAGAAGTTACTTCAAAATCAAACGAAACTTACCGCGCTTGGATTTACGTGCATTGCCAGTGCTGTGGACGCAAAAGCGCCACATAATCTTCACGTTCAATCCCCACCTGGCTCGGACTCTGGGTCAGCGGAGATCATGCCAGAAAAGCTGCAGAGTGGGCTGTCAGGAAGCAGAAACAACATCGTCAGGTTTCACAGAGAGCGATGATGTCTATTGAAGCAGTACTTGACGCTGCATAGCCTGTATGGGCATACTTACATAACCATTAAAATTGGTCAAAATTTTGGCCAACCTGAAATCATGTGGGAAAAATCCAAAAACCTGCTAAATCAACATATTTTCACTCCCTGAGTTCATATCTGGTGTCGGTTTGTGATTTAAAAAATATTTGCAGCCGGTGTGAAGATTGTCGTCTTTGCCTGTCCACAACTGTACACTAGTTGGCCAATTATATACTCTTACGCGGTCAGACTCGCTGTACAAAAGGGTTAATGCTCCTCATCTAAGCAGACATCTTCAATGATGGTCGTGGGGGTGCAAATTTGGATTTGGATCTGATTGCCGGCCCGTACCTTGACAAAACAAATGGTGCGGGAGTCATCGCAAGCGCGATAAAGCCGACGAGAGAGGACGCCCATTGTGGTCCGAGTTTTGCGTACATCTGAGATGCAAATAACTTGTACTGTACTTGAGCACAGAGTACCTGGATCTAGCACCACACCTACCGGAAAACCTGCGCCAAAAGCGCTACGAACAACAACAGTCGCGGCAAGTGCAGATGCCGAGACAAAGAGGTACACGTCAATGATGTAGTTTATCAGCGCCAACTACGCCGTGATGTCAAAGGGCGGCAATTGGACACACGTATAGTTGAAACCCACAAAGATCCAGCATATACTAAAGCCCAGGACGAACGCAGAACTCAACGGAACCCAAATGGATATGCTTGGGAACGACGTCCATCTGTGTCCAATTTGCCTTGAATGTCACGGATAGCCGTTGGGCAAACGACTCACGCAAACCAAAAGAAAGATACGGCGAGTAACGGCGATGCAATCATTGCCACTCGCAATCTGTACTCCGGTGGTACAGGCTCTGGGGCGAATTCGTCCACCTTTCGGGCATAGTCTGTGTTTACAACGAACACGTACTAGGACACTTCATCAGCCCTGGCGCAAGAAGTGAAATACATACATACCACGGCAACCGCGAGGAAACCACCAATTGGCAGTGGGAGATATACAAGGCCAGATGAACCGGGCTTAAGACCGTGACCTTCCGTGTACACCACTGGATACGCTTCGAACAACATGTAAATACAGCCGTAGACGAACTAGAGCAAGGAATCAATGATGAGATAAGCAGAATAGGAGTTATGTTACGAACACTCATGTACATCGTGAGCACGAATAATATCGGCTCCTGAAAGAGAATCTTGAAAGGGCGTGCGAGGATGGCTTCCATGCGATCTGCAAATTTCATGGACTCTGTTTCCATTGTAGCATAGTATCGTTCGTCTCCTGTATTCCTGCGCCTTTCCCGCGCCATCTTTACAAGCAGAATAGGCCTGAAATAAATATGAATTAATGAGACCCTATATCTCAATCCAAGATTTGCCTACTCGAAAGTTTCTGGTACGGTTAAGATGATTTGTAACCAGCAAGCACCTGCCTGAAAATACATTGGAACCCTTATGCGATACACTCGGAGTTGGCTCACAAAAATAGCGAGAATCCAGAATACCCAACGCCACGAAACCCCTGCTTGGTAGAGGTAGCCTCCAACGATAGGCCCGATGCTTGGGCCAGCGAATGGAGCGATAGTGAAGACAGCCAATGCTGCTCCCCGTTCTTTGGGACCCCAAATGTCTGATATCAGCGCGCTGAGGGTACGGTGAGACCATGGGAGAAAGGGGAGGAACGTCATGTACCCAGAGTTGGCCAGCGGAGCAGCTGCGAACATCCCGCCAAGAAAGCGGAAAACAAGTACTGACGCGGTGTTCTTGGAGAGGGCGGAACCTGTTTGAAAACACTGTAGATGACGTAATGGTTAACAGTGCGGAAAGTTGCACTTGAACATGGGCACGACAAACCAGAAAGCCAAAGAACGACAGGATAAAGATTGGCCGTCGTCCGTACTGCTCGGAAAGCGGCGCCCACAGAAGAGGGCCGACACAGTATCCGCAAACGAAAAGGGAGATGGTGAGAGTACCAACTTCGGGTGAAAATCCGAACTCCTGGAGCAGCGCTGGTATGATCGGTGACGGCGCACTACTCGAAAATGTACTATGGCGAATGTTCAGCGGCAGAAATATGCTCAAACGACGGAAACTGACGCGCCGAGGACAAGAAGACCCCCTACCATAGTGAGATACCATCTCTTGAGGCGTGACCAGTTCTGGGGAGGGAGGGTAAGACTGAACGGGGTTGAGGGACGGGATGAACGCACCTTTGGGTTTTCCGGGTCGCCGGGAGAAAACCGAACAAGGAAGGGGTCAACGGCTGATTTGTCGTCGAGGGCAACAGGGATATCAACCTCGGGGTCGAATGCACGGACGGCGGTGGCGGTTGAATGGATAGAACGTAAATCTGCTGGCACTGACATAGC
This sequence comes from Boletus sp. MG95, assembly GCA_003313155.1. Taxonomy (NCBI): domain Eukaryota; kingdom Fungi; phylum Basidiomycota; class Agaricomycetes; order Boletales; family Boletaceae; genus Boletus; species Boletus sp. MG95. The sequence continues at coordinate 12,808 of QGOH01008629.1, forward strand.
TGGGGACCGGTGGACGAGGTCACCATGTTGGGTCGTGACAACTTATAAAACCCCGAGGCGGATGGATCGCAGTGTTGACAACATATGAATTACAAGTCATTGCTGTGTGTGAGCACTGGCATAAGAATGTCCGCGTCATCATGGAACACCCACTGGGCCGATTAGGCGACACAGAACGTAAGAGAACGTACGACGGAGAGGAAGGAGAAGATATAGCGTACATGCCGAACTGTAGTGAGGACTGTTTGGAGTAGCACAAAAGATATGTACCGGTGCCCGATGGATACGCAGCGCTTACACCTCAACAATGGACTTTACAGAAATCTATAAGCAATCAGCAAACCTCGTCAGCTTCAGTCCCGGCGCCCATTTCATCCTCAATGCTGTCGAAGACGTCCTCGTTGTGCGTCGCACCGACACCCTCCAAATCACCCGCACATGGTCCATCACTCCTTCCGCGCGGACAACTACTGAAATGGACCGCTGGATATCGCACGCTGACTGGTCCTCTGACTCAGAGTACCTCTTTGCAGCCTCAGTCAAAAGTGGCATCGTGCAGGTCTTCAAGCTTCGAGACGAAACCTGGTCCGCCCGCATCGAGACTGGCGCAGAGGGTCTCGTCAAAGCGGAATGGGCCCCTGACGGCCGAAATATTCTCTGTTTCTCGGAATGGGGTGTAAGCACACCTGCTCCGCCTGGCCTTCACATGTCAACGACCCCTACAACAGCTCCGGGTTACCATCTGGTCAATCGTGACCGGGACTGCCACGTACATTCAATTCCCCATCCACCCTGATAAAGGTATCTTGCTATCTTCCCGTTTCTTGACATCCCGCAGACTATCACATAGGTTATGCGTTCCGCGCCGACGCTCGGTACTTTGTATTGGCTGAGCGGCATAGATCTAAAGACACTCTTGGCGTCTACGATGTATCCGACTCATTCAAGCTCGTGCGGGTGCGTTCGCATGCATCTTCGGTTTTCAAAGCTGATGTGACGAAAAAGACGCCCGCAGCATTTCCCACTCCCTACGACCAACCTGTCCTCCCTCGCACTATCACCCACGGGAAACTACGTTGCAGTATGGGAGGGCATTTTGGAGGTGTGTTACTTGAATCATGAGTACATGTTCAAGTCCCGAAGCTAGCACCCTCTATACAGTATAAAATAAGCATTCTCTCACTCGCAGGAGATGTACAAGGCACATTCTCTCCGAGTCCTGATCCAGGCTTCGGAGTCCGCTCCGTGACTTGGCATCCGAGCGGGATGTTTCTCGCGATTGGTGGTTGGGATGACAAAGTTAGTGCGACACTGATCGTCTTATAAACGTTTGTTGTTTATGCCATTTAGGTCCATATCCTGGACAGTCTGACATGGTCCGCAACATGCACCCTAGAGCTATCTAGCCGGATTACGAGCGGAGTAGTACGTTAAATGTTCAGTCTCGGGATGTTATTAACCGATCTGACAGACACTCTGGCGGGAGCCTGCTAATTGGTTGGAGTCGACGCAAGGCAGAGGGTTCCTTTCCTGTGGGGACATTGTTGGATTTTTTTTTTATAGCGATGACACTGAATGATTATTTCCCAGATGAGCGACTCGACGGCCCACAAACCATAAGCCTGACTAAGGCAGATCTGAGCAGGCCGAGCCCAAAACGTGGAGCGGTGCAACTGGAATGGAACAAGACAGGTACCCTGTTACTCGTCCGATATGGTAATGACGCTTGTTTCTGTGGGAGCCGAATGTTAAACCCGAGGACAGACAATATACCTAATGGAGTACATATCTACGACTTTCCAACGCCGTCGGAGCCATTCGCCCCACGTTTGCGGTGCGTGCTGGTGCATCGGAAGCCAGTGATGCGCGCACTGTGGAACCCGATGCGGAAAGGTAGTCTCGTGATCTGTTGTGGCACTCAAAGTGTGTTTACGTGGAGCGACGAGTGGGTGGGGGAGGGGGAGGATGAAGAGGATATGGCTGAGTGCATCGGCGTGCCTGCGAGCGGTGAGTGGTCTAATTCTCGCTGGGGGCTGAGATGAACAGGATGGTCGCAGCGAAGTACGAAACAAGGGATGTGCGATGGGCGCCTGACGGGAAAGGGATGGTGCTGATGGACAAGGACAGGTTCTGCTGTGCATTTGAAGTCGAGGAGGGTGTGTAGTGCAGTCGGATGCCCCGGGCCGGAGGAGATGACCGACGCAAGCGCACGGCACTGACTAAGCACTCGCTGTACTATCTACCCACGCTCACAATCTGGAGAGTCTCACTCATCCCTCAATGCTCTCTCGCTCACTTCGTCTCGTACGCACCGTCGACCGTCGCGTCGTCGCCCTCAGCTCACCGCGCTGGTCGAGATCTTTCGCCACCCCTTCACCTCGTGATCCTCACTCCGAGCCCTCTCCGCATGGCTCCGCAAGCAAGGGAAAAGCAAAGGCAGACGACGCACGGGTGGACAACGAAACCGGTACTGGCGCAGAGGTACCAAAGGGTCTGGAGGGCTTCTTCCAACGCTACCAGCAGTCCCAGCGGCAGCACTCGTCCTCCCGGCAGTCCAATCCCGACGACGACGAGCCCCATCGCTCCAAGCCCCCTCCTGGCGGAAACAACAGCAATTTCAACCCCAATCAGCTGGCTTTGTTGGCTACATCTGCTGCCATCATCTACGCCTTGAGCAGCTCTTCCTCCTCGTCTTCACGAGAGATCACTTGGCAGGAATTCCGGACCGCATTCCTTGACAAGGCTCTCGTCGACAAGCTCATCGTCGTCAATCGACAAAAAGTTCGAGTCAAGCTTCACTCCAACGCAACAGGAACCATGTATTCTGCCGCCGTCGGTGGTGGTGACTACTATTTCTCTATAGGGAGCGTCGAAGCATTTGAACGCAAGCTCGAAGACGCTCAGAATGAGCTTGGCATCCCAAGTCACGAACGGATACCTGTCGCCTATCACGATGAAATTTCCACAATTAATACCCTTCTCAACTTTGCACCTACCATTCTCTTCGCTGGTCTCCTCTTCTACATGAGCCGGCGGGCCGGGGGTTCTGCTGGCAGCGGGCCGGGCGGCATTTTCAACATTGGAAAGAGTAGGGCGAAGTTATTTAACAAGGATACCGACGTCAAAGTCAAATTCAAGGACGTCGCTGGAATGGATGAAGCCAAGGAGGAAATCATAGAGTTCGTCAAGTTCTTGAAGGACCCTGCCAAGTACGAAAAACTCGGTGCAAAGATCCCCCGCGGAGCCATCTTGTCAGGTCCTCCCGGAACTGGAAAGACTCTCCTTGCAAAGGCCACCGCTGGCGAGGCCAACGTTCCCTTCCTTTCTGTTTCCGGCTCCGAATTCGTTGAAATGTTCGTGGGTGTCGGATCGTCCCGTGTCCGCGATCTCTTCGCCTCGGCCAAGAAAAATGCACCGTGCATCATTTTCATTGATGAAATCGATGCCATCGGCAAATCTCGAGGCAAGGGTGGTAGCTTTGGTGGGAATGACGAGCGAGAGTCAACTCTCAATCAACTATTAGTGGAGATGGATGGTTTTGGCACCCAGGAACATGTTGTTGTTCTTGCTGGTACCAATCGTCCCGACGTCCTTGATCCAGCATTGATGCGCCCTGGTCGGTTTGACAGGCATATTGCTATCGACCGACCTGACGTGTCCGGCCGGAAAGGTATCTTCATGGTGCACCTCAAACCTCTCCTTCTCGCACAGGAATTCTCAGATATATCCACGTTGGCCCAGAAGCTTGCTGTTCTCACCCCTGGTTTCTCCGGTGCTGATATTGCCAATGTCTGCAATGAGGCCGCGCTCCATGCAGCTCGTAAGGGCCACGAATTCGTCGCAAATGATGACTTTGATAGTGCCATCGAACGAGTAATTGCTGGCTTAGAGCGGAAGAGTAGGGTGCTCAGTCCCGAGGAGAAACAGACTGTCGCATACCATGAAGCCGGTCATGCTGTCTGTGGTTGGTTCCTGGAACACGCAGACCCTCTGCTAAAAGTCAGCATCATTCCTCGCGGTGTTGGGGCTTTGGGCTATGCACAAGTGAGTGTCCTGAGATCGTTATCTGGGCTTCTCTAATATGATTTCCGATAGTATCTGCCTCCTGATCGTTACCTACTTTCTACTCCACAAATGATGGATCGAATTTGCATGACACTTGGTGGACGCGTCTCTGAGGAAATCTTCTTTGGCCCGGAGAATATCACGACTGGTGCCCAAGACGACCTTCAGAAAATCACTCGCATGGCCTTCGAAGCATGTGCCAACTATGGCATGAATACAATCATTGGACCAGTCAGCTACGGAGGTCGCGAAGGTCAGAAAGAGAGCTGGACAAAGCCATTCAGCGAGAAGACAGGCGAGATGCTGGACGCCGAAGTCCGCAAGATGATCACGTACATGATTTCCCTTTTTCTGGTTGAGTTTGCTGAACCACTCATGATATTTGCGTAGCTCTGCGCATCAGAGAACGACCGAACTCCTTACCCGCCATCGCGAAGACGTCGAGAAAGTCGCCAAGTTACTGCTGGAGAAAGAGGTCATTACTCGGTACGTGACCTAGTTGCAAGCGTATAGAGTGTTGAACGTATTCTTTGTTTTTAACAGTGAAGACATGATTGACCTTTTGGGCAAGCGTCCTTTCGTGGGTAAAGCCGATGAGATGGACAAATGGCTCGATCAGAACCGAGGAAGTGAGCGGAGTGCTCCTCCTCCACTTGAAGAAGCTCCCCGCGGTTCAGCAGAACCAGCACCTGCTCCTGTCACCGCTTCGAAGTCCGTACAAGACTACGAGTGGTAATAATTATAGAAAGAGGGACACCGTACATTCTTGTATCTATAATCTCCACTCTGGTTCTACTATTACATTGCGCGCTAGTCACTCGTAACGTTCGACCTATTGTCCGCTTTCGCGGGTCGTGATTTGAGCAACAACGACCGACTTACCGCGTCTGGGGTAAAGACAACTAGTCCTTGAAATATTTGGATATCGGGAGTAGGACCAAGATACCTTGTGTCGCTGGTCCATTTGATTCGCCAACACAACAAATGACAAAGTTGTATCGGGACTTCATCCTATCCGACCATTACCGTGGTGTTACTTGGCTGAACTAGTCCCTTAGAGCGTATACCGGAACCCGCTCCACGTGTCACCCTTGTCTACCCGCGCAGCCTCGGTAGATTCATATTCCCCATTCTTGGCTGCCTTTACTGCAATATCCTCTTCCAGGGGACCACTACACCCTATGACTTCGTCGCGTTCTCCACGATCTCGTCGATCATTCTCAAGCTTCAATTGAATCATGAAGACGGCCGAGGATATCCACCCGATAGCTATGTATGCAAGAACGATCCCATGTCCAAGCCTGAACCACGGTGCGTCTTGTGCGCGGTACTGATGACGAGTGTGTTACTCGGAAACATGTATGTTTTTGACAAACCATACCACGTTGGACGATACGGCGCCATTAATGTTTCCCCTGACAAAACTTGGTGGTGATGCGAGGTAAAATCACTAGCTCTCACCAGCCGATTGCCATCGCGAGTGTCACGCCTCGTTTATAGGAACCTTCGACGTTGCTTGCAACCCACGCACTATGCAATCTGTGGATGTCTGTTTTTCAACATGAAGGCTCCGGTAGCACTCACACTGCATTCGCTACGCACAGGAGGCGAGCCATAGCTTAGCGCTTAGCTTTGGAACGTCGTTTTTTCAAATGATACTCACGAACGGTCGGATAGATGGCGCTATGCATCAGTACTTTAGCATGATGTCACTGACGGCTACGTATAACTTACGAAGCCGCGAGATAACATGCGAAATAGGACAACGTCGGGTTGCTTGAAGAGATCAAAATGATGTAACCCACTAATCCTGGTTATCGCTTGTCAGAACAATAGCATGGGCGGGTGTCTGATGCCGACCTGTACTGAACAGGGCTCTGAAAGAAGCGGTACTATGTCAGATACAGCCTAACCCAAATATCAAATGAGGCTGACAGATTAATGTATGCCCTCTTGCCAAGACGGTCTCCAAGGAACCCGACGAAGACGGTCACTATGCAAGACCAGACATACACCGGTACTGATAACAAATTCGCTGCAGTAGCCTTGTACCCTGTAGTTGTATTCTCGGTCAACAGCTCCCGAGCATCCGAAACTGGTGTGACTAACCCAACTGATATATGACATGGGCCAGTTATTAGAGACTCTCAGAAAGGTTACAGTACCTGATTGATGATAGTCGGTGTGAACAAAGAAAATGCAAATAAGGGTCCATCACTGTAACGTGAAACAGGAGTTAATCATGGCGTTTATAAGAAAGGTGAGGAGATACTACAAGCCCATGTATATGCCCACTAACATAGGGTCATCTGAGACGTCACCGATCAACGACAATAAGTAAGACTCACTTGCGATGTACGTCTTCCAGTCCTTTAGACTCCGCCAAACATATTTTGTTCTGAATTGTTCTCCTCCAGCACTGAATTGCATGTCTGCACGGAGACGGCGAATAACGAACACCCCTGAGAGTCGGATTCTGAACAGAGCAGCCACACCAGAAAATCAAGAAAATACCGACGTTCTGAGCCAGTGAGAAATTCTGCCGTTTCCGGGAAATCTTGGATGATCCAAAATGAGGCGATTGCACACAATATGGTAAAGAGGCCTTCCAAGATGAATATCCATGACCATCCCGTTCTTCCTGCAACTCCATTCATGTTGGAAATCGCGGCCGCCAGGAGACCACCTAGGATGATGGATGGGTCCATAAGACATGCGAACGTGACTTGAGCTGGAAGTATATTCACTGAATGCCCCTGCTATAGTCGCTGAAGTGAAGAAGGCGGCAACGCGTGTGCCCAGTTCTGACCGCTTGTACCAGCTATCCCACACTATCAGTCCACGATTATGCGGTGTGATACAACTTGCCATGAGATATAGAAAACGATACCAGGGTATAATCCTGCCTCTGCTAGTCCAAGGAGAAAACGCGCGGCTGGGAGAAAGCTCAGGTTCCGTCTGATCGAGGAGCTGTCACGTACCGAGAAGCCCACTATAACTGCGGACAAATCCATGACACAACTATTATCAGTTAACAAATTTTGTTACGGAGGTTCTAGAAGTTTTACACGAACCATGACAACTCCCCACACGAACATCATTGATGAAAGCCATATTGAAGGTCGGAAGCGTCTCAGCAAGACGTTACTTGCGGGCTGCGGCACGGCGAGTTGACTGCAACGTTCTCGAGGCAAGTGAATATACATGCCTCAAATATAGCATAAGGAAAAAAGAACACTGTCAGCGCGATGAGATACTGATTGTCCGTAATATTCAAGTCGGTTTCTAGACCATACAACTTTTCGCCTTTCAGTTCCCTTGCTGGGTGACGGTGCCAAACCGGCCAGAGACGTACATACCTTTGCATTTCCTATTGCCCCTCTGTCAAGAAAATTCAGGAGGTATAACAAGCCTAGCCATGGCACGATGCGAATGTCCATCTTTCGGAGTAGCATTCGCTCGTCCACCTTGCTGGTGTCCACTTCGGGTTTGTATAATTCGGTGCTGGCCAGCTTGGGATCCATCATGTCTTTGGCGACTCTCTCGATGGACATGGGGGATACACGGCCATGACAAGGTTTATATATAGAGACGGGTTACGGCGGTCATGGGGTCAACAATGCATACCATATGGAAGTAACCGGAGTGCCTCGCCGCCTGCAAGTGATAACGTCGAACGCGCCTGCACTACACAAACAGTTTGAGGTATGTGTCCACGCCAACGATGTCTTCGAACCCTCGAAGCGATCCCCGTAGCCAGTCCTTCACATCCTCGGTCTCCACTCCCGCTACTCGTAGAAGATAACCCTTCCCTTCACTTATAGGGCTCATGGCCCATATCATGCGCGCCGGCAAGGTCGCTTTGAGTACCGTTGTTGCCTGATATAATTTATCAAGGTGTGCGATGACATCCCGCACGAGATGGCCAAATAAAATTAGGGTAGCGTAGCATGAGTAAGGCATGAGCCTCTCTTTAAGTGTGCGGGATAACCTTTGACGCTGACTGATCTCAGGTGTATCGACTTGAGGGGGCTCCTCGAGGAGTGTGATGTCCCGTGCCATGCAATGCCCGTCAAGGAAGACCTCGTTGAGACTGTGATACCGCGAGAACACCCATTCCTCCCCGAGTGACTTGCGGCCAGAGGTAACCCAGTCTAGTAGGACCAGGGAGGCATCGCTGGAAAGGGTGATTCTCTGGGTTTGGGAATATGATGCTGCACGGAAACATGTCACGGGGTCGGGGAGAAGGAAGAGAGCACTGCCGGGTGCGACGGTGGCTTCTGTTACAGAGGTGGTGACATTTGGGGCTGCGTGGGCTGGCTGTCCGAGGCGTGTCGATGGCCGATCTCCGGAACGGGCCTTGAATACTTTGGTAGATCCCTCATCAATGGAGGACGTCAACGTGGTGGCTGCCTAGAGACTCGACAGCCTACCTGTGATAGCAGAAGAAGCCTGGAACCATCCCCTACATCGACATTGAGCTTGACGTGATCACCGTTGACCAGACCACCCCCGTAGCTCAGAACATAGGCGATCGCAACACCGCCTTGAGCAAGATCTGGGGAGAGAAGCTTGAGGGGATAGGTCGCTGACAGTTCGGTAAAGACAACGGATGAGCCGTGAGAGACACAAGCAATTCGGCCGTGTCCTGCATGGAGGGACTTGTTCGCCGTGGCTGGGGGGAACATCAAACTCCTGGCAACATCCGTTTGGGCTTCGAGCAGTAATTATTATCATTATTATAATCCCAGTGGTGTTGAACACGTATTCTGTATCTGCCATACATGTCGAGTAGCAAAGGAAAGCGAAGAGATGTATCAAATGAGTGACGGTGAACTGTTATCATAGGAACGATGCAAGAGAAAAAGGTACGCAGCAATAAAGTATCAGAAACTCCTTACAGAATGAGAGGCATGACGAACTCCAACATCAAATGTATGCAGTGAACAGAGGCACCGAATCCGAGGCGCAATGGTATCAACATGATATAACGACAATAGCGGCCAAGGAAGTGAGACCAGTCATGTCGATGACGGCCCGGATGTGGTTCCAGTGGGTCAATACTTCCTAGTGGCGAGTGCACGAATTTCGAACAGATAGGACCGGACCGGCTCGCCAAAAGGATTGGTTTGTCTTGATACTGACGAACGCCAACCTCGCATCTCGGAACGATGGCGCTCCTCAGCGGCACGGCAAACTTCGACGAAATCATCGGCGACATCATAAACGATGGACGCGCGTGACCCTCGGTCACTCTCAGAATCGGAGGTCGTTCGAGTGCGACTGCGTGCAGGGCTGGGGGCGGTAATAACGATGGCAGAGGCACAGGATCCACTCGTTTCTGAGGGCGTGTTGCTAGTACAGCCCTGCTGCTGACTGGCACGGATGGTACCAGCTTTAGCTTCCCATCCATCGTCTTCCTCGTCATCAGCGAGGTCCGCAAAGACATCTGGTTCCTCTTCATCGGGGGGTAGTGTGGAGATCCAACACATTCGCGTTGGATCGAAGATCATGTTGCCTACTTTGCGTGCCCCAGAGGCAAAGGAGCCAACAGGAGATCCAATGGAAGATCCAGTAAGATGCGTGATGAGAGCGGGCCGAGTGGATGTCCCAACAACCGCGTCGAAATCTCGTAGCACCTGATCATTGCCCTCCCAGCGGAGGATGGAAGGATTCCATTTCATGTCACCAACAACTTGAAAGGAACAAAGTCTGAGTTCGCATCGAGTCAGACAATGGGTCGGACGCACCCTTTGGCCCGCTATGTCCCCCGAGATGACGGATGAGTGTGGGTTTCCTTCGTGTTAGACCAAGTACAGGAGAAGATGCATCCTTCTTCTTCCTTCCAGGTAACTCTGCAGCATTGGGGAATTCAATGCGCCCGGTGCGTCGTAGAGTATTAGTGGAAGGTGTAAGTGCACCCGGAGAATCTATCGAGGATGTGGGATGAGTACCCGCATGTAAGGACGCAGCAACGCATGTACTGACCGACAGCTGGGCTCGGTTCATCTATCCGTCCCTTTTTGCGCAGCGTCCCCTTGTCCTTGTCCTTGTCTTTGCTCGAGGACTTTGAATACGTCGTGACACCTCCGCGACTCGTGGCTTTGGGCAGCACTCTGAATTTCACTTCTTTTTCCCTATCAGTTGGAAGGTCCTCGAAACCATCCAATTCGGTGCCGTCCCCATACGTCCTTTGGCGTTTGGGGCGGCGTAAAAGTTTGGGAGCCGATGATGATGGTATTGATGATGTTTGGTTATGGGATGTACGGCTACGCAGAGAAGTAGTAGATGGGGGGCGTGGGGGAACGGGCGAAGTAGCACGATGTAGAAGTTGAGGTTGTGTCATAGCGAAAGCGTTGGCGGGGAAGGGACCAGAGAACACGGAGGATAGGGCAGGCCTTGACTTCATTCGCATAGAAGTAGGCATCGTTAGACGTAATGCGGCGGGATTCGATGAAGGGGTTGACGGGCGTGTGGGTGGCACGATAAATTCAAGCGCGTGAATGCGGCTTGTTGAGCTTGCGTGCGATTTGGCACGCGAAGCGGCTGTAGGGGCTTCGTACCGTGCTAATTTGGTGGATGACCCCACTGTAGGTGCTGTCCCAGAACCTGATACTTGGGAACTACTTGCTTCCATCAGCGAAGACAACGACGCCTTGCGAGTGAGTGCTTTGCGCTGAGTCGACGGCGGAGTCGGCGGCTTAAGTCCCGAATGAGACTTTTGTCCCCGGAGACTGCCAGGTTTAGGGGACAGGAAGGTATTTGTGGGGGTAGGAGGGGCGGCTGAGAGAGCTTCCTTGTATGTCTGAACACGTGTAGGCCGGAGAGGGGGTGAGGATGAAAGCTTGATGCGTTGAAGTTGACGAGCAGACGATATGGGGGGATTAACAGGAGATTTGGCGCGGTCCGCCCTCAGACGGGAGGGCGGGCGCGTGGGAATAAGGGCTCGAGCGGGCGCACTTTTACTGCGTGTTGGAAAACGGTGAGTCTGTTTTGCACTGATAAGCCGACTGGGGCTGAAGTCATCATCGTCTTGGATGACAAGGCCCATCTCGAAGTCATCCTCGGGATCAGGGCTAGCAAGCTTTGCTTGCTGATCCGGAATTGGGGCCTTTTTCTTGGACTCGAGAATCTTTTTAAGATGCCTGCCACTGTGGCCGGACTCGAAGAGACCGGAGGGAATGACAAGGCCGTCGAGTTCACTTTCGTCCTCGTCGCATTCGCTTTCTGTGTCTGGTAGAGAGAGTGAAGAGGCGGAATGAGAGGATGAACCATCGGCGAAGCCCAATGTGGAGTAAGCGTCTGAGGACTGGGAAGAGGAAGTCTGATCGCGGTCACCCCATTCAAGGGAATTCTTGGAGGATCGATGGCTAAGGGGTAGAGGAGCGAGCGAGAGTTGTGTTAAGTCGGAAGGGAGTGCAAATGCAGACTCGAAATCTTCGTCGATGGGTGCGGGAGGGGGTTTGGCAACGGCTTTGAGCGTTGAAGCAAGTTCGGCGACTTTGATGGTAGAGACACCCTCGTCGTCTTCTTCCTCTTCCTCTTCCTGACAAGTGAGCGGTGGACGGATGGTGATCATGGCGCCCGAGCTGAGCCTGGCAAACTCGTTACGGGCGGCTGGGCCAGGCTTTACACCACTGGTCGTGCGGATGTCCATCTCGACATCCCAGTCAAGGTCGTCGTCATCCTCCTTGTCAGATTCGACATCAAGGGGGCGAATGTGGTCTCCGTCGGGCAAATCGAAGTCGGCGTCTGGCCACTCCTCGCGGGGAGCTGCTGGAGCGGGAATGGTGGTCATTACGAGTGTGAAGATACAGGTAGAGATGGCCCCTCGCGGGGACAGGACAGAGAGCGAACGAGGCGGGATCCCACACGAGGATATGCTAACGATTGTGTTGTCGGATAAACAACGAAAAGTCGATTGTGGTGTCGTGGACAGCCCACACACAAACAATACACAACAATCATCGTGTACAAACACGGTGTACAAATAAACGCTCAGCGCTCCTCCGAGTCGTCCGCGTCGTCCCCGCTCTCCTCCCGCCTCCCCGCGTCCCATCCGTATTCCTCCAGCCCCCTCCGTACACGTAGTCCCCTTTCAGCCATGATATCCACGAACCCCTCCAGTTCCCGGGGCGTAAATACATCCCGCAGCGGTCCAAATGCCAGTAGATAGAGACCTGATGAGCCTGTATTAGCCCCTTGTCACGAATGCCAGACTCAGATTGTCCAAACCTTTGGCGAGAGGACACTCCCCGATCGCCCTGTAAAGCAAACTTTTGGCTCGCTGCATCTGTCCTGTCTGGACCTCGAACTCGACAAGGATTCGCCACAAGATCGCGCTGTTCCTCGTCCTTGCCCGTCTGTCAGAAGTCGAAATCCTCCTGTCCCGCACCGCACTCACCTGTCACTCTCCACTGCGGCCACCAATCCACTCCTCGTCCGCTCCACTTCAACCTCCCAACGCCCCCTCTCCCACCCTGCAACCCACACTTCCGTGGCCCGCCTCGAAATCCCCTTTTCTTTCGCACCTCCATCCGCCACCCCTTCCCCTAGCTGGCTTCTCACTCGCCCCCACACCCCGTACCCTTTCTCCACCTCCAAGAACATCCCGAGCACAATCGTGTTGCTGGGATACATCCCAATAGCGACTTGCAGTCGATCTCGGAGGATTCTTGGTGGCGTAGGGGTGCGCAAAATAATCGCGTGATTATACAACATCACCAACGATGCCACCATCAAGCTCTCCCGCGGTGCCTCCTCAGCTCCGGCGGGCCGCAAGTCAAAGATAGTTAGCATGGTAGCTAGTGACGAACCTGTCAGCAAATCTATCAGCGCCCGTAGCTTTATCCATGCTTCGCGATCCTTCCACAGTCCATGTGCAGCATTCATGATGTCTTCCAGGTTACGCTTTGCCCGAAGAATCATCATACCCCCTGTGCCGTCAACGTTGCCCGAGCGCATGACCACCCGAAGTGTGACATCTTGGTCGCCATTCAGCCATTCCAGTTCAGCCCAATCCCACCACATTTGTCCAACAAACGGTTGAGTAGGTGAATGGCGCGTCGAAATAAGAACAGTGTGGTAAACTTTTCGTGCGTCTTCAATCCGCCCACGCATACGTTCAAGTCGAGCATGAGCTGCCCAGTGCGGAAGCGAGTCGGGAGCAAGGGACAAGAGCGTTCGCGAAAGCTTCAATGCACTATGAACGTCGATCAGTATGCTTGCTCAGAAAAATCCGAACAAATCAGGCCCAACCTCCTCACGTTCACCGACCCCTCGAATGCTAGAGCATACACATCCCAGTGGTAATCTTCTGCACCACACCGGAGCTGGTTGAAGATAGCCCTCACAAACTCTTCGTGTACGCCGTCCATATCTTTCGCCGTCCACATCCTCCAACAGTCTTTCCCCACCCAATCCAGTGGGCCAAACACCTCGAAGCTCCAGTCCTTGACAGGTCCAAACGCCGATCCGTACTCCCGCTCTCTCCCAATCACCACACCGGCGTGAGAGTCAGCAGGTAATTGTCGTGTTCTCCCTGGCTGCGGGATTATAGAAGAAAGGCGGGATACAGTTGCGAGATGTGTATACGACCACCGATCGTCCCATCTTCCATTCGCGACGGTGTTGGCAAAACCAGGAATGTGAAGCCCCATGATGGAAAGCCATATGAGGCGAAACGCATCTTTAGCTCTTTGAGTTGTCAACGGAAGTAAAAGTGCCTTGATATCCGACAATAATACAGTCGCATAAGGGTCAGAGACACCCCATTCGTAGCGTGCGGGGATGCGTGAGACAACGTCTGCGCGTGTCTCATCGTTATACCATCTAATAAATGGATCTGCTGACGTGGAATCAATATTCATGGATGTCTGTGGACCTGGAGGAGTAGCCTTTGGCTTTCCACCGGAGACCCATGCGGACCAGCCATTGGCATCAGGCTCTCCGACGCGCGGTGCTTCGGATTCCCAGAACTCTTCCAATGAGTCTAGTTGCGTGTCAACAGGCAGTCCAAATAACGACTGGGGCACCTCAAATGTACTGTTCGTCCTGTTAACAATGAGTTCTTTCTAAAGAGCACCCAAGGACGTACAGTTCCGCTTGCGCCTGGAAGAGCGCTGTGGCACGTTCATAAAAACCTGGGCAAAGAATGAAGTCAGGACACAATAATAAGCCAAACCCCCGACATTCGCACCTGCCTCCTGGAACGCAACGGCGACTCGCCACACGATGCGCAATCTATCAAGTTCGCTGTCCTCGGAGCCATCTAAAACCTTCAACGCACGCGTTGCATCCCACACGACTTGGTCGATGCCTCCCACAGAGGTGCGAACGCGCCACTCGAGCCAATCCATCCATATATCAATGCCACCCAGCTTGAGAGCATCCTCCCATTCGGCCATGAGTTTGGTTGGATGCCATAACTCTTCGCCCGCACGAAGGTACTTCAACAAGAGAGTTGGTGAGTGAAGATTGGAAGGATGAGCAGCTCTAGCACGAGAAAGGATGGAGAGAGTTATTTCGGATCGAGCTTTGTTAGCATTCTTAGAAATCAGTGGCACAACTGAGAGGGACTGCGTAACCAAGGACAGCCATGTTTGCACGGAGGATGGATCTGCAATGATTCTTTCCTCGAGGGCTTTGATGGCTAGCTGGTGAGGTGTAAGAGAGGGCGCCCGGTCGTCGTCTGAACTCTCTCCTTCTACCTCGGATGCCGAGAGTTCCGAATTGGAACTCGCCTCGCCCCTGGAAATCGGTCGGAAGACTAGAGCAGTATTTTGACTAGTGTGGGATGTGAGACGCAAAAATCCGTCCACTTCTTTGTACTTGTAGTTGTCAGCGGAAGCAATCAGGCGCCGGGAAGGCGCGGCGAGGAGGGCGCTTGAGTTGGGGTGGGTGAGAGATGGTTGCTACGGAGGATCCTCAGCAGAGGGTTGGGGGTTGAACTGAAGCGCTGTACCTTGTGTTGGCCAATAGTGACTTGGATGCCTTCTCCGACTCTATGAGAGACAGTCCACGCTTTGTCAAGACCAAGGATATGCTTGCCGTCTTGTGCATCATTAGCTGTTCGAGCGCAGGATAGTTGACTACTCACGGGCTACAGGGCGGTACTTTGGCACGTCGCCGGTGTGGAGACAACCATAGGTTAGGTTAAGAGGGTCACCCTTACGATCTGAGTAAAAGAGCGGACGCGGAACCCATCGGTCACGTTCCTGACCCTGCTGCTCGAGACGGAGTCTGTCCTCGCTTGCCTTGAGCCGCTCGTCATCTAAGAGTGTGTCAACAACGCGTGGCTCGCTAGTGTGCCAGTTGTCGGACGGGGAGAAGTGCTTTTCTCGTTTTGAGGGGGGCCTGTCCTTTTCCCTGTGGGTTCGCTTTTCGGGCCTATTTCTCCTGCCGAAGTCGATCGGGCGGTGATGGTTGTGGGCTGAGTCGTTTCGTGCGGGAGAAGGAGACCTGTTGCTGGGACCAGGATCGATGTCGGGGAATGAGGAGAATGAAGGGGGGAAGGAGAACGAGGAGGCGGACATGTATGTTGGAGATGGGCGGGTTGTAACTGTTACGGGTGGCAGTGACACCGACACGGCTGCGACGCACTCCACCACCATCCCATCGATGCGTCCACTCACACAAGACGAAAGCAAAGCCGTCTTTACAAAACTCGCAAACTACATCGTATGTACTCCCCACCCACGCCTGCTCTCCTCACCTCCACCCACAGGGCAAGAATCTCATCCACCTCATCGACCGCAAGGACGAGCCCTACTGCTTCAGGTTGCACAAGGACAAGGTCTACTATGTCTCCGAATCGTCCATGCGTATAAGCATCTCCATCGCACGACCAAATCTCGTCAGTCTGGGCACTTGCTTTGGAAAATTCAGCAAAACCGGAAAATTCAAGCTCCATGTCACTGCCCTCGACCACGTCGCTCAATATGCGAAATACAAGGTATGATATTTTGCCCTCATTTTGCACCCACACCCATCATCTTTCCCAAGGTTTGGATCAAGCCCAATGGTGAAATGCCCTTCCTGTATGGCAACCATGTCCTCAAGGCACACCTTGGTCGAATCACAGAGGATACGTCCGAGCATCAAGGCGTGGTCGTATTCAGCATGAACGATGTTCCGCTAGTACGGTCTTTTATTTATCTTTTCGTGCGCCCATATAGATCGTTCCCGTTTCCAGGGATTTGGCGTAACTGCTCGGTCAACGGTCGACACACGTAAATTAGATCCTACAGCCATCATTGTATTCCATCAAGCGTACGTCTTCGTCTGCTCAGTTGCTTTTGTCGTCCTTGCTCATCTCTCTCCATAACTAGGGATGTTGGGGAATATCTTCGAGACGAGGTCCTCGCAACGTGCCTCCCTCATGTTCAAGTGCTGACTGAGTTTCTCAGGAAACGCTCTTCTGAACGCCTTCGTTCCCCAATGCACGCACCGGTCATCAGCTCTTTATTTGCTCGGGTAATGGGAGATTACATATGGACCCAATCACGTAGAACATTCGCATTCCGGCGGGTCGTTCTGCGCAGTGCACACCAACCGGGTTTTGGTTTTTCGCTGTTGATCACCGTCGCTAGGTCGATGAAAAGTAGTCTAGATGTTGTTCAACGTAATTGCTCTTTTAACATGCGGCGATGGATGTACACGTGAACGCCAGATGTCTGCCCGCTCGGTCAAGTACTACTACCATGGACGAACCGCAGCCCCACATACGCTGGCAAAACATTCAAGATCAGGATATCACCCCTGAAAACGTCCGGGATGTCCTCTCTACCATCGATGATGACATCTGGGCTGTCGCGGCCTGTGTCGATAGGCTCGTGGACAACGTCGACGCACAGCGGTCGCTTCTCGAGCTGGGAATCACCCGCACTCACTCGGCCGTTCATAGAGCCCAAGCTGCACCTCGTATCCCTACCCGCGATGCGGACTCCGATGGAAACAATCATGTACTTATCATGTACTTCAACGAAGCTCCAGACGACGCCCAACTCTGCCGCATGCGCGCCGTTCTCCTCCACCGTTGCGACAGACTTTCGTCGTTTGTACAGATATGCAAGGACCTATCGACAGCGGAGGACGACTCTGACGACATTGACGAGGAATGGGAGGATGACCCGTGGGCTGAAGACGGCGAGGCACCCCCTTCCCTGCCACGACATAGGCCAGCCGACCCACCCGTTCCATTGTCCACCTTTTTGGCCGAGGACATGCTATGGATAGCTTGTTTTCTCGCCTCCCAACAACAATTTACCGCACTGCGGACACTCATGCTTTACCACTCTGCCTCCCTTTGGCCCTTCCGTTTCGCCATACTTGACAGCATACCTAGCCATGCGCACCCATCCGAGTACCGCGAAATACTTCCTGCTTATGACGTTAATCAGGACGCAGAGCAAACACCATCCTTCAACAGTTGGAGAACAGAGCGGGACTGGGTCGAGACTCCCGAGGTCGATGCTGCACTCGAGGCTTCACAAGCTGTCTCTCACATGGAACTTGACTTGCATCAGTCAAGAGGTGACGCTACAGCATGCACAGAACGACTTGGACCAAAAGATCTTGTTGCTTGGTACAAGCGCCGCGTGGATGTCATTATTGCATCCACCGGCATTCTGGATATAGCTCTTGCAACTGTTCAGCACGGGGCTTCTCGTGGAGTACCTGACCTTGACGAGTTAGGCGAAGAGCTCAGCCTTCTTTCCCGATTAATCTATGATTCGCCTCAGCCTCGCGAACCCCAGGACAGCCAAGATTGGACATTCGCCCACTGGGAAAGTATGGAGCCTGCAGAGGTTGTGAGTGCCTACCTCGCCTATTCAGCTCCGGACACAGTCGCAAAGGACATCACTAGCCTTGTGATGCCCTATCTATTTGTTCTGGAAGCACGGGCAGAGCGTGCCGGTAATCCCGACCCAGGTCTACCTACTCGCCTGCTTTATGACTACATTCTCTCGGCCCCATTGCCAATCGTCGCCGCAATCTTTGAAGCGTCCAAGGCCACCCTTCCTGTCACACACCGCATCATTCGCAATGACGAGGACGTCGCAAGACTAGCTCTTGCGTGTCTATATGGCAGTGACAGCCGCACCGAGTGGTCTATAATGAGTTCCATATTCGAGTGTCTTCCAGCTTGGGAAATCACACCAGGAACTGAGGATGAAGCAGACGAAGCAGATGCGACCATAATGTCTCTTGGACTATTCGTGGCACCGTCCACGACTCGGCCGCACTGTTCACCCTCTGATCTAATGCTTTTCTTCAAGCCGCTCCCACTTGTCTCTCTCTCGCGCGCACTGGATATATTGGACGTAGATTTGGAATCCGGAGAAATACTATCGCGGTGGAATGTGGGGGCACCTCCGCGATGGTTCTTGCAAAGTGCAAATAATGCAGTCGAGCAACGCGCGTGGGCAAACAGAATGGCCAGACGCACAGGAAACTCGAGTGGGCTCAGTGGAAGGGATGAGTGGGAATGGCTGTTGGAGGATATGCTCAAGCTTTGTGGAAGTAGTGAAACTGGGCTCAAGAGCGCGTTCGGACTTCTTTCGAGAGAGGAAGTTTCCTCGATTTTTTTCGCTGGCTTGTTGAGCTCGGGTTGTGAGTATCTTTCATCTCCACGCTGTACGTTCTGACCGATCCAATAGCATTCGATATCGGAAGAGAGCTTCTCCACCAGAAGCATGGGAAGTTATCGCTACCTCCTCTCATCGCAGAAGATATTTGTCTCTCTGTCTCGCGTGAATTTTACGACAATGCAAGTTCAGGAAACTACAAGACTGGCGACATGAAACTTGCCTATGATTGGTAAGGATTTGAATCCCCTCGCCCCCAAGTGGCTTACTTCTTCCTTCAGCCTTGCTGTCCCACTTCCTTCGGAGCGTCTGAGCAAAGAGCGCGACTTTATTGAAGCCACTTCCCGGCTTTCCTCCTTCAATATACTATCACGTCCTGGTGTTCCGCTCTCCCCAATTGAGATCCGCCTAACCAAGGATCGCCTTTCTCTCATCTCACATGTCCTCTCGAGCACAGCAGATGCATACAAACACACGGAAGTTATTCTCGATCTCCTATACAAGCTCGGGTTCAAGGGTGACGTGGTCGCGGAAGTGAGGATACTCGCCATGCTCTCAGACACTGCGCTCCAGGCCGAAGACTTCTCACGTGCCTATGAAACCAGCAAACGAATGATTGAAAAGGTCTCAAAGCTGGGTGCGGAGGCGTCAAGTGGTAACGAAGACGAGACCGTCCGGGAGGCGAACGATGTCTGCTGGGTTGCTTGTTTCCAGCTTGGGCGACATCCCGAATTCGAGGATGTCGATGCGAAGCTCTCACTTTTGGGCCGCGCACTGCAACTCTGTCCCGCCGATAGACTTCACGACGTTCTTTTATCTTGGCGACGTTTAGAGAAGGAGGTCATCGAAACCCGTCGTGAATATTTGACTCATAGGACCGTCACTCAGCCCAAACCCACCACGTCGTCGTCACAGAAACATCCTTCATCTCTTCGAGATAGACTTGGCGAATTACACATGCCCACAACACCCCTCATAAATGCGGAGGATGCCGCCGCACTGGCTGGCAGAGCGTTCAATCGCATGGCATCCAATCTAACATTTGCCGTCACTGGCCGTGGGCATTCTGGTAGTTCTGGAGAGGATACACGGTCAAGAAGCGGAGACGGAACTAGAGGCAGGCTTGATGGCGAAGAGGTTTCCGCACAAGCAAGTCGTGTCCTGCAAAAGGGAATCGGCTGGCTCCTTGGAGCAGACGACAATGCTTAATCGAAATCCCTGGTCAAGGTAAAGGACCGCAATCATTACATATGCCCGTCAGCATACATGAGCTTGTGTATGGTACTTGAGAGTATATGCATTCAAATATATATATGCACACTGGACTGAAAGCCAGACAGACAAAACGAGGGAAGGAAGCAAGGAATAGAAGGGGTAATCTCTTCGAATGAACGGGAGGGGGTAGACCAACGAATAGGATAAAACCAATAAAAATAAAAGAGGGCATGAAGCTGGTGAGAATACACCCCTGTGGAACTAGATGCGGAATATAAGGGGTGTGCTGTGGCATGCACAATATGTCCATCGCCACCACACAATAACCAAGAAGTGACACAACGCATCTATCCGCGACACAAGCGCCGAAAGGAATGAAATTAAAAGTGTGGATGTTTCAATTACCGCTCGCAAAACGTGCTGCATCACCAGTGCGAGCCCTAGGCCGGTTGACAATGCCAACCTTCTTCGGCTGTTGCTCGTCCGAGGGTAAAGCGTGACGCCTTTCCGGTTCTCCTCGACCACAGGCCTCGCAGTACGCCTGGTGGTCTGCTGCTCGGAGATCCTCCAGCTCAGAAGTCAGGTCTCTGATCTGTCCGCGCAATTCCGAAACCTGCTGCCGCCAAGCCTTCTTAGTGGATACAAGCTGATCCTGTAGTTGTTTAATGGTCAAATACTCTTCCCCCGGCGTCTCTACTGCGGCCGCCAATGCATCAACACTGCGGCGCGTGGAAACAGGTGTGAAGGGAGACAGCGCGGTACCTGAGCTCGCGGCAGAACTCGGTGTATACACATCATGCTTCAGTTCTTCCACGGCACCTGCTACAAAGCCAGCAAAGTGGGAGCTGAAGGAGGTGGACACGGGTCGAAGCTTGAGGCCCGGGAAGTCGCTGTTGCCTGGAGGAGCACTCTGTGGAACAGTACGAGAGAGAGGTGGTGGTGGTGTGAAGCTCAAGCCCGTTGGTGAACTTTGCCCCGTGAACGAGGTAGGAATACTGTGATCCGAGGTTCTGGTAACGATAGAGAGCGATGGTGGTTGCCGTCTGCGTGAAGAAGGCCCCCTCTCATCAGGGCCATCGCCACCGGATGAAGCACTGTTTGTCGAAACCAGCGTAGCATTACTCGCGCCGGAGCTCGACGGTGGCGAAAAGGAGGATTTTGGCAGCTTTGTGAGCGTGGTCTTTGAGCTCTTCCCGGTGCCACGAATTTGCAAGCTCTGTTCAGCATACACATCAGCAAGGGGAGGAATCGACAGGGGCGGGCTTCTCTCTTTCTCTCCTTCTGAATTACGACCACTGAAGAGCCGCATGATCCCGCTTTTCTTATGTTTGAGTGCCCGTCTCGGAACAGCGCTCAATGAGGTTGAAATGACGGATTCCCCTCCTGTCTCAATGATTTGAGACTGAGATGGAGGAAGTGCGATGGTGTTGTGCCGGGCCCCGATACTAGTTGATCGAGCACGTGTACGAGCCAGTGTGCCAGCAGTGTGCATCTCCTCGGTTTGGTCCTCCGTTGTCTCGGGTATATCATCCGAATCGAGAAAGGGTAGCTTTGATTGGGCAACTGTA
The DNA here is from genome assembly GCA_003313155.1 of Boletus sp. MG95. Taxonomy (NCBI): domain Eukaryota; kingdom Fungi; phylum Basidiomycota; class Agaricomycetes; order Boletales; family Boletaceae; genus Boletus; species Boletus sp. MG95. The sequence goes on from QGOH01008629.1 coordinate 34,244, forward strand.
GCGTGGACTGTATTGCTGCGGAATCTCTCCCTCGCCTGCGCTTCTTGAAGTGTGATAAGGGTGATGGTTGGTGATTGAGGATTACTCCGGTGAAGACCATCAAAACCAACCGGGGGTGGTGGATGTAGGGACAAAAATTTGGTGTCGCGATCAACATAACTAATATCGCCCTGGCGAAGGACAGAAACCGGAGAAGAAATTTTTTTACCGTTGATACGAGTGTTTCCCTGTGGAAGATCGCGGGAAGTTGACGGTGTAGAAGATGTCTCGCTGGAGATGACTGAAAACGCTGCGGATCTGGTACTGGTCGAATCGGTGACAGTACTGTTGGAGTCACTTCCGCTCATATCCCCCAAGCTTGGGTGATAAGAAGGTACCGTCTCGGGAGATGAGGTATATGGAACAACCAAATCGGGGTTAGCGTAAGGATGTATGAACTTGTCGTGGGATTGTCGTTTTGGGAGCAAAAGGACCTGAGATGATTTTGCGTTGTGCTTGTTGCCAATGGGAGAAGTATCAGAAGACGAGGGAAGTATGGGGGCACTTTCGAGGGTCATCGACGGGGGAACCGTTCCATCTAAGCTGACGGTTCGAGTCTGAGTGAAGTATCGAGAGGGTTTTGGAAGGTTGGTCGCGCGTACGAAGCTCTCGTGCACAGATGCAGAAGTGGCAGATGACAAGGATGAGGTCGAGATGGATTGCTTTGCAAGATCACTGTATTGAACATCAGTAAAACAGGACTTGATACTAGAATTTCCTATCGACTCACTACAAGACACCACGAGAACTAGAATAGTTTCCTGCTGTGATCTCAAAAGAGGAGGTTTTCGAGACCCGTGTGCATGCTGAATCGACACTGGGTCTGCTAGCCATGGAAGAGCCTCTGGTAAAAGTGCGGATGAGACTGTCGGCTCTGGAGGCCTTTCCTTTGAGCTTGCTCCCGATCCCAACCGTGGCAGACCTGGAGCTGTTGTCTGATTCCTCGCCGTGCGGGACGACATCGTCAGTCTCCCAAGGGGCGCGAGAGTGAAACCTGATCTTGGGACCCTGCAGGCTTATTCGGTGCGAGGCGTCGTCAGTACAGTCATCAACATCGGAGTCACCCTGAACATCTTCTGTATAGAGAGAGCGTATGGTAGAAGCTGCTTCGTCGTCAAACTCTAGGCAACCAGGAGAGTCAGAGAAGCGAGAGAGGGATGCGGTGTCAGAGTGCAAGTCGGCGTCTGGAGAATGATAGACATGGCTGTAGACGGAGGGGGAATCGGGAAACTCGGTGAGGGACGGAAAACGGGCACGATGGTGGGAGTGGGAATGGCCCAGGTAATGGCGGCGGTCAGAAACGGACCCAGGGGTGTTCTCGTGGGCGTCCATTGGGGAGCGCAGCGGCGCCGCCATCGTCGTACAAGACCTGCCAACGACCGTCTGAGACACTGCGAATTCGGACGCGAACGAGCACGAGCCAGCCAGCTGGAATCTCCAGACAACTGAATAAGCCAAGTTACATAAAAACACCAATATACATGTATCGTTTTCTTTTTTCAATGCCCACAACTTGCGACGGGGACATGGACTCTCACACGTACGAGCACAAGAACCTGACTGCATCTGCCAACGGCCGTGTGTCGGGAAAGTCGTGGAAGCTCCCAAAAACTGCCACTGCGTATGGAACATCGCCTCCTTCGCGCCGAGCTGTTGTTTTGACCAATCCGCCTATCAGTCGCTCACAGTCCTCCGCAGGACGGAAAACAAAATGGCATGTGCGGATGGAGAAGGCCAAGAGCGAGCACGCCGTGAAAAAGCTCGAGTCCGAGCTTAAGCAGGAGAAGCAGATTGAAAAACAACGGTGGGTTTCCCCCATGGAGTACTACCTACGCCACAGACTCGTCACAGGAAAAGGGAGATAACCCTGCAGCGCCAGAGGGCAAGCGAGGAACGTCGCAGATTGGAGCAAGAGAAAGCGATTGTACATGCCCCATCTCCTCTCTGACTTGATGTGCTTCTGACATTTGTGTAGATGGGTGCGAGGAAATCTGCCCGACTGCGACGCAGAGCTGGACGTACCAAGAAAATCAACGGTTGAAGGATATCTCCCGAGGCTTCTGTCGCAATGTTGTTGCAACTGTCACGGTGATAGATGTAACAGTTGTCAATTTATCAATGTGGATACAAGATGAAACAGTGCTACAGCGCCCATGTCATGTCTGCCTCTCCATTGTTCACAAATGGTTTATCCAATCCTGCAATGATACTGTCGCACAAGGGACAGCTACTCGCCAAGACATCGTCCAACTCCGCCCGCAACTTCTCCGCTTGTTTTTCAACGTCTTTACTCGGTCCCTTCTGACCACCATTGGTACCTATACCAGGTATCCACCCAGGAGCTGAAACGACAGAAGCGAGTGCATCTGGTAAGATCAAGTCTCGCACCCGATCACCGGCAGAGAGGATGTTCCGCCCAAGCGAACCCGCTGTCTTAGTGCCGTTCTGAAGTGGGCCAGTAAAGTTTGCCGAGAGCAATGTGCGCTGTCGCGATGGCTGCCGCACATTACTGGAAGACGTAACCAGATGGTCCCCCGTACCTATCTTCTGGACATCCTTGATGAGTTCTGTCTGCAGAATGAGAATCCGTCTGAGGGCATGAGCAGGTAAGTACTCTTTCGCCTGGAAATACAGAGATCAGATGACAAGCATGGCACGAATATGTACAAACTCACCAGTCCGATCAGACAATCAGCATGGAATGTGTGCTGACAAGGGAATATGTAGGATTGCCTACTCAGCAATAGTTGTGCACAAACGGAGCATCGCTCTCCGGCATCAATAGTGACGAAACGGCTCTTTAGTTCGACAATATCCTGCTTGATCGACTCCGCGGTGCGCGTAGCGTCATCCATCTCCTTCTTCAGGTCATCAATGTGAGCCGAGTAGCCTTCCAGGGCGTGCGCAATTTCTTCTTTGAAATCATCAATGACGACAAAATCCGGGAAGAAAGGTAGAATATCTTCGATTTTGAGCAGGTCAGTATCTTCTAAGAATCGCATTGCACTGGCTCAGAAAAACAATTAACAAGTGTCCAATCCACCCCAATTGCACTCACGCTTTGATATCTTGCTTGTCCTGTACGACATATCGAGCAATCTTCAACCAAAGCTTCTTCCTTAGCTGAGGATCGTCTTCTGGCATATCGGCGTTTATCTTTGCTAGCTCGAGGTCGCCCTTCTGCAGAGCAAGATCGACACTGTTTTCAAATAAACCCATCTTTGAGTAGATATGCACGCAGGGTTGTGTCCGACCCGCTTTCCTGCACAACCGCAGAGCATAATCCAAGTTATAGTATGGTTTCCCAGTGAGCGGATCGGAAGGCGCCGTCATAAGGAAACGTAACAAAGGGCCGTCATCGCCATGGGGACTTGAGGACGAGGAGACGTGAAATGTCACCAACAAATTATGAACAGTAGAAGAAATGTTGTGTTGGTTGAAGACAACATGGCTGAGATATCGCACCGCTTGGTTTGGGACCAACGGATCGCGGGGAAGGTGCTGTAGTCGCAGGAGAGAGGGTATCAGTCGCAAAGGGTCCAAAGCTGACTGTTTGAGCCACGAGTCAACCATTGCTTTCGGCGCATGTCGGGTAAGAACTGGGCCAAAACGATAGTAGAGCTCTAGATCCGACTAGTACGATTAGTTTGTTGATCGGTACGCCAGGGTAGATCAATGGACAAACCTGGCGATTGAGTGTGTCAATGGCCCTCAACCAATCTTCTTCGAGTATCCAGTGTTGAATAACCCGTTCATAATCTCCAACTACGGTGGCGTAAAAAAGTAGCATGTCCGTTCGCCCGTGGGATTGTATGAGCTCGTAGACGGTATTACGATCAAGGTTTGCCTGTCGAGAAATCTGAGACAGCAGCCAGGACCAGGTCAAGGGGACCAACTTTGTAGGTCTCGAAGAAATGACAGAGATCCTCTTCGAGGATGGTACGCTCTGCTTGCATGTTCTCAACATCATTCGTCGCAGCCTCGGATGCACAGAGATCATCCAGTTCGTCACATTTGCTGAGATAAAACTCCACAAGCCAACTTGCTAGCATCATCCGTGCCGTCAAGTCCTAGTGAGGCGCATCTAAACGGAGTACGGGGTCCCCACAATATCTCAACTTACAGTTTTGCGAGTCCGCTCTAATCGGCTGATCAGATATGAGCGAAGTGCGTCCCGTTCCCCGACGTCCAGAAACTTGAGCGCCACCTCTTCAAAAGAGACTGAACACTGTGTATAGCACTGAGCCGCTTGGAAGTATCGTTTTTCTTCAAAGAAAGCATGAGCCTGGGCAGAAAGAACTTTGTCGCGTTGACCGGCAGTCTGATGAAGAATTGTCTATCGTCGTTCATCACCATAGGTAGTGAAACGAACCTTGGCATATTGCAACGCAATGTCGAAATCCCGTTGCGCGAGATATATCTGCCATACATCGCGACTCTCGTTCCCGATCACCAGCTCGAATATCGACTGGTCAGTATAAGCCCAATATGTCTTACGAACAGGATCTGCTACAAGGCCCTTGACTGTCTCGTTTGGTCTCTGTGACACCCTGAGATGGATGCTTCAACTGTACACGATCCTGCTCACCAGTGGTATGACATCTTCGTAGGTCTGTTTCCCGTTCAAAGTGCATATTCCTACGATACGATCTCTGTAAAGCAAGATGAAGTGAAACTCGGTAAGTAGAATGGATGTGGGGACTTCGGGATGTGGTTGTGAGGCGGGGAATTCGGGGGACGACAGCGGAGGGTAGGGGAGGAGTTGCGCCGAATCAACATGATCGTCAGAATTCGGGTCAAAGTTGAGAGTTCCATGATAGATCCCCGGTGCTGGACCAAACAGCGTTGATGAACAAGAAATTGTTAACTGCGGGGAAGACTGACCTGTCATCCAAGCAAGAGTCTTGGGTAACGAGAGAGCCTGATCTGAATTCGGTGTGAAGAAATGCAATTCCGAGTATTGCAAGTCTCCAGGTAATTCGGATATCTCTTCGTCGTCTCAGTCTAGAACATCATGGAATAATTCGGAGACTCACTCGGGGCTGCCTCCCGATAGATAGCGAACAAGGAGGACAGGAGGCGGCCTCCATCATCTGAGCGCTTGTCCGGTGTGCCAGTAAATTGGTAGATGCGCGAGGGTGTGGTCACAATCACGAGCGCGTTTCTGTGATCAACCGGAGGGAACAGTGCAAATTTGATGCCAGTGATTGGAGCCTTCTCGGGCAGCGAGAAGAGCAACTGCAAATAGCGTTCTTGCGACTTGAAAAGATCCTCTCCTGCATCGAGAACTGCTTCGAAGATACCACCACTCCGTGTCCCAAACAAGAATTCCTTGGTTGATAGGGAGTGAGATGACGACAACAGTGCCGCTTTATTCCACGCAATGCTCTCGATGACCAGTTTGTTGAAAGATTTCAGTGGTTTTGGTTTCTTCCATCCGCGGTATAGATACCAGTTCTCGCCTTGGTGGGACGTGATGACGAGATGTCGACCGGAGGGGTCAAGGAATATCTTGTGTATCGACATTTCTGTGGGCTTGCGGAGAATGGGAATCTGGAGGACTTGTTCCGCGTGCGAGAGCTCGATGAGAATGATGAGGTTTGAAGATAACGCCATTGCTAGGATATCGGAGGAGACGGCAAGAGAGACCAGTGGAGCAGGAAGTGTGTATTGTACTCTGCCAAGGTCGAAGATGGGCGCATCAGCAGGGGAAGAAGTCGGGGACTGTGCATCGACCTGGGCTGGGATTAATTACTTGGAAGGTCACAGAGCGCGACACTGACAGAAGCAGATGGAATAGGACCTGCTAGCTGGTCGTCGTACGGGAAAGGTTCAAAGCCATCGTACTGGACGTGGGGGAGTGGAGAGCGCAGATGGCCGGAGGGCGCTGCATGCTCGACGACTGGAAGGAGTGGTAAAAGACCGTCGACGTTGTTTGCGCGCACGACTTACATTCATCGAACATGGTCGCAGTCAGAGGTCAACCAAAGTTAAACTAAGTTGCCTTAACCGGCAGTGCGCTACTTATCGCTCCTATTAATCGACTTCAATGACCCGTCCTACCCCCAGGATCTTTCTCATCCGGCACGGTCAGTTTACATGCATCCAGACCCACCAGCGACGTTGACGATGCCCCAGGCGAAACCGAGTGGTCTCTGAACGGGTGAGCTTTCCTTTGCTTCGCCCCCCGATCTCTCACCCTCATCTACCACTGAATAGACGGCACGTAGGCCTCGTTTCTGGATATAATGTCTCCACCCCGCACTGAGCTTCGTTGGTTCCAGACAGGGAGGAGTGACATCCCCCTCACGGCTCGTGGCGAACAGCAAATCAAGGAGAAAGCCCCGCTTTTAGTCGGGGAAGGCCGTCAGTACATCCTGAAACGATCGACCGACCGACCGAGAGGCCATTAACTCGATTCGCAGGAGCTCTTGACCCGACGGAGCTTGGTGTTGTCTTCGTCTCACCGCGCATCCGTGCCCACAAGACGTTCCATCTCTTGTTTGAACACTTGCCAGAGTACCCCGATCATGTCATAACTGAAGAAGCGCGCGAATGGGACTATGGTGATTACGAGGGGCTCTTCAAGGAGGAGATTCTGGCCAAACAGCCAGGCTGGGTCATCTGGAGGGATGGGTATGTATCCCAATCGGACCCACCGTAAGCGTCTCAGAACCCTGATCGCTAGTTGCCCCGGGGGTGAGAGTGTGGACGATATGCGCTCTCGCGTGGATGGCATCGTCGCAAAGGTCAGGAGACTTGTAGATCTGCCCTGATGTCCAACTGAGATCACACAGGTTCGTGAGTATCACCGCCAGTATTCCGAGGAGGGTAAAGGTGCTCGTGATGTCCTCATCGTCGCTCATGGGCACTTTAACCGCGTGTTCATTTCGCGATGGATCGACTTTGACTTGGCATTTGGTACGATCGCCCACGTTAACACGAGTCTGAGGTGCTGACTCTGGCACAGGAACACACTTTAATGTCGAACCTGGAGGAGTGAGACGCTCTGAACCTTGCGCAGCACGCAGTCACTGGTCGCTCATGTTGCCAACAGGTGTCTGTTCTGTCATACAACCACAAGTCGCTCGATGAGCCTGCGCTGAATGCGCTGAACCTGTACGCGGATCTCCTGTAACGCTAGTTTTTCCATGTTTATGTACGTGTCAAATGCGAGTGTGTGGTCACGTTGGGGCTGGTTGCACTCTTTGTTTTTCTTTTTTCTTTCCTTTTTCTTGAGATTTTCCACTCGTTCCAGTCACGTTGACCCTACCGCCATCTTCTTCGTTGATCATGGCCGACGTCCCGTTGATCCCTGCAACTCCCGACTCACATGTTTCCCTCGAACCCGTCCCCGCGTCTCAGGACCTCGTGTCTGACCCTCGCGGGGAACACGAGACTTCTGACGTGGTAGATCAAGATCCCAATGCACAGGTTGAGCAAGATATTGTACAAAGTAACGCCGAAGTTGAGCCTGAGCTCCACGAAAGAGTAAAAGACGTGGACGGCGACCTCCACGAAGCCACTGAAGAGAACGTCTTTACCGAGCCTCGTCCTGCTCCCGTCACGGAGGCGTCCAAGAAGGCTGATGTCCCTTCCAAACGCACAGCCCCTGCAAGTAAGGACAAGGCTACAGTGCTCGCCAAGTCCGCTCCCGGCAGAGTTAATTCATCCACGCCGACAGACAAGAAGGTGCGTTGGACGTGCTTTATGCGCACGTTTGCTTCATATTAACCATGTGCTGGACAGGCTTCAAACTCTGCCTCGTTGGCTGCTGGCAATGCCAAGGCAGCCCCTCCAGGCAAGACCACTCTTGCCTCTCCCTCTTCCCCTCTCTCCAAAACCGCTACCGCTACACCATCCACCGCAAAGAAACCAACTACCACATCTTCTGCGAATCTAACGAAGGCCGTGACAATGGCTTCATCTAGAGGGTCAAGTTCTGGCCCCGCTCCACCCAGCAGGAGATCATCTATGCTCCCCCCGAGGGCGCCTTCGGCGACTGGAGCACCTCCCCCACCCAAATCACGCACTTCAACCTTGCTGGCGTCGCTAGCATCTTCTACTTCATCCAAACCTCCTCCCACCGAGGTGAATTCGACCTCTCGTCCTTCCGTTGTTTCTCCATTTGGCTCAGTTGCGTCCTTGAAGTCTAATGCAACCGGTAGTGCTACCGTCCCCGCCACTGCTGCCCCACCTTCTCGCCCTCGTGCCCCTGTTTCAGAGGCCGCGAAGAGGACGCCTTCGAGCTCAAGACAGAGCTTGCCCCCCGCTACTGCGCCGCCTCTGCAAGCTCGCACAATGCGGCCAATGGGGTCGATCTCATCCATTCGGGAGGTTCGTGACGATGGAAAGGCACTTGAAGATCTACAAGAAAAGGCATGTCATTACTCTCAGATGTTATAGACCCCCATGTTCTGACATCCCGCGCAGCTAAGGGAAGCGAACGAGAGCCTCTCCGCCAAGTCGGATGCAGTAGCTACCTTCGAGGCCAAGATTTTGAAACTCGAAGCATCCCTTAGTGAAGCTCTAGTTGACGTCAGAAACAAAACATCATCTATCGAGCGACTCCAAATCAGCAAACAATCGTCGGACGCTGACATCAGTAGTCTCAAAACTCGCTTGCAACACCTGCAAGCGGAACACTCTCGTGACCTAGCTGCGCTCAATTCCGTCAGTGAAGAAGTAAGAATCTTGTCATTGGATCCTGCTCCCTTCTGACATCTGTATTGTAGCTCAAAAATGCGAACGAGTTGGTAGCAAGCCAAGCCGACGGCGCCAAGATCCTTGAGGCGCAGATCGAAACATTGCAGGCGGATATCGCGGCTGCGCAGGAGAATTTCGAGTCACTCCGGGCTTCAAGTGACCATTCAGCGGCTGAGGCTGTGGCAGCTGCGCAGATGGAGCGCGAAGCTTTCATCAGGGCCAAGGCTGACGTTGAAAGCGTCACCGCAGAAGTGAATAGTCTAAGAGCTGCACACGACAGAGCTGCTCAGCATGCAGCAGCGAGGTCCAGTGAATCACAACAGCGCGCAGCCGAGATAATCGCCCTTACTGCTCAAATTGGCGAATTGAAAGCGGAAAGAGAAGAGAGCGCGGCCAAGATCTCTGAACTAGAAGTTGAAATTCTGGAGCTGAAGGAGAGTCAAGAGAACGCCGAGGATGCGCACAAGGGAACTCTTGGCCGTCTTCAAAAGTTGGAAGCTGAGCTCACGGAGGCCGCTGCCGCCACGCAGCACGCTCTACGTGATGCTGAAGCTCGGGACGCGGAGAGCACGCAAAAGGCCGCTGATGCTGCTTTGCGTCACGCCGACGAGGTGCAGCTCGTTCAATCTGATCTCACCAAGGCCATTGCCGAGGTTGAGTTATTGAGGACCGGACTTGCTGCCGCCCATGCTGCTCACGACGAGACGAAGTTAGAAGCTTATGCATCCGCTGAAGTACACGAACAGGAAATGGAAGAAGCCGAACAATCATACCTCTCGAAACACATTGAACTGTCGGAAGAAATCAAGCGGCTTGCTGCTGAGCTTGAGGTGGGCACGCCCTGGTATATGAGTGCAAACCCTCGATAACATACCCTAACAGGCTCAGGAGGCGAAGTATGGTGCTAAGGTTGATGCTGTGAGAGCTGAACATGATCGGCTTCTCCAAGAGGCGTTTGAGCGAGCCAAGGCGAGTAAAGCATCTCCACCAATTCTTGTATATAGGCTAACACAAACTGCAGAACGAGGCAGGAGAAGTACACGGCCAGGATCTCCAGGCTCTGCGTGCCGAGTCCCAAACAACCATCGAGCAACTTCGTGCTGCTCATCAATCTACTGTGAACAGTCTCCAGGCAGAACATGAAGCTATCCTCGAATCTCAAGCCAGCGCTATCGAAAAGAAACTTCATAGCCAATCACTCGAGCTTCGCGCTACCCAGGATGACCTCTCCAGGACGAAGGCCGCCTTAGACACTTCACGTGCCGAGGGCGAGGGTCTGAAGGCACAGCTCGAGGACGCCCGCACCAGCTTTATCGCAGCCTCCGCCTCCGCCGATCAGGCAGCTGAGATTGAGCGTCTCACCAAAGAGATTGGCAACCTCCGCGATGAAAATGTTATGCTTAACGATGTCTTGGCTGCTACGAAGGAGTCCCTCTCAGAGATGTCAACGAACCACTCCAAGGAGCTTGAGGAGGCGGCGCGCATTCGTGTTGAGGAAGTAATGAGACTGCGTTCCATCCACGACGGGGAACTCGGCACTCTGGCTGCTCAGAAATCCGAGCTGGCATTGTCACTCTCCGATTTGGAGGGTGAAATTGCGATGCTGAAGGCTCAACTCGCTGCTGTCGAGCCCGCTGTGGCTCCAAGGAACAACGGTAGTGTCCACGCGTCTGCCACGGCCGTAACACGGGACGAGTTACAGAAGGTCCACGAAGCACACAACTTGAGAATGCATGACCTACAGGCCGAGCACGATCGCGTTGCCAGGGGGCTGAGGATCGAGGCCGAGACACTTCAGGCGCGGCTGGACGAAGTTCAGCAAGATGTTGCCCGGAAATCGATGGAGATCCAATATCTCGAACAAGAACAAGAGGAAAGCCAGGATTCGATCACTCGGTATGTCAAGGTCTTTGGACTGCAAAGTTTATTCGGAGTAGTGATTGCGCTGGCCGTGATCTTTGATTTCATCTAATTACGTTGCTTCGTCGTGGCGGTCTCTACTGTACATTTTCCTGTGTCATCCATCTTTTGATTTGATCGGACCATTCTCATTGGAACTAATTTATTGACTGTCTCTCGCACGTTTTCTTGCAGCTTGAAGGCAGACCTGGAGGGATTGAAATCGGCAGCACCATGACCGAATGCCCAACGGCAGCCACGCCTCCTTCGTTTTGTCCAGCCTCGTGGATTCGGTGCGGTTCCCATCCCTCTTTTTTCGTGGCTCTTTCCAACATGGCCGTTCATATCCAATGATTCCGGAGCTCTACCCAGCCCCAGTTCTCTTTCCATGGTCACGGGACGGTTTTTATAAGTACTCTAATGTCTGATTAGATACGTATTCTTGCACGCATGGAGACTCTAATTAGTTGGCGTGTACTTTGGACGCATAATGAACTTCAACTTGGTTGTCGGGGAGAACGTCGGCCTCTGCTGTGTTCCGGAAATGGCACGTGATACTTCTAAAAAGGCCCGACGCACGCAAAACCAATCTTTGTTTCGACCTTGTCTCCTACCCTTTTGCCCCCACCGACGACGAGCACACGATGGCAATTCAAAAGGAACCTGGCCAGAAGGGCGTTAACTGGTCAAACATTGCTGTCGGTATGTCCACCTCCGTCCAATGACGCGCTCCTTCTTACGCCTCGTCCAACAGGTGCGGTCATGAACATGGTACGATGTCGTGCGCCACTTTGGTAACAAAACTACGCTGACATTGATGACCTCGTCTCCGCGACTACTAGTTCGTCAGTAGCCTCTTTTGTTATTCTCCACTTCAGTCTCTCACTTGTCTCCCCGCTATTCCAGGAGGCAAGTATGCACTACGTGTCCAGCGCCTGTGCATGTGAATGACCTTTTCACTTAGGTGACGACACTAGGACAGCCTCTCGAGGTCCTTAAAACCCAAATGGCTGCCAACCGGTCACAGACAATGCTCCAGGCTACCAAGTCTGTCTGGGCTCGTGGTGGTGTCACAGGCTTCTTTCAGGGACTCATTCCATGGGTATGCAAGCGAGCACTCCTCTCTCCTTTCCATCCCTTACCACGGCCATTCTGCAGGCATGGATAGAGGCCTCCACGAAAGGTGCCGTCCTGCTCTTCACTGCTTCCGAAATCGAGTCTGGTGTTGTGGGCATGGGCATCAGCCCGGCTGCAGCGGGTCTCTTGGGCGGCATGGGCGGTGGTATTGCTCAGGCTTACGCAACTATGGGTAAGTGAACACTATTGTTAGACTGCCGATGAGCTGCAATGATACACACACATCAAGGCTAGCGCCCGCCGCTATGCTTTCACAAACCTTGCCGTCTTTTGGGACTGGTCCAACGTTCCTGGTACCTAACTGTTTACTCACAGTCTTGCTTCGTAGGTTTCACGACCTGCATGAAGACCGTTGAGATTACTCGACACAAAGAAGCCGCGAGTGGCGCACAGCGGTCAACCTTCCAAGTGTTCATGGACATATACCGAAAGGAAGGCATTCGCGGTATTAACAAAGGTGTCAACGCAGTTGCTGTGCGTCAGTGTACAAACTGGGGCTCACGGTGCATTGTCTCCTTGAACTCTTTGATCTTTCATCAGCTGATGATGTTTCAGTATGGGTTTTGCCCGATTGGCTGAGACAATGATCCAGAACATGCGTGGTAAAGGTGAACATGAGAAGCGGGCCCCAGTCGACAAGATACTTGCCTCCTCAATCGGTGGTGCTTTGGCGACATGGAATCAGCCCATTGAAGTCATCCGTGTTGAAGTATGTTCTCTCTACAAGGCTTGTTTCTGTGGAACTGACACGTCACAAGATGCAATCGATGGCAAAGGGGACCGCCAATGTTAACCGCCCAGAAAAACTCACCATTTTGAACACGTTGAAATTCATCTATAAAGAAAATGGTATCAAAGGTCTCTACCGGGGAGTGACGCCTCGCATTGGTCTTGGTATCTGGCAGACGATTTGCATGGTTTCTTTTGCGGACTATGTCAAAGTTTGGGTGAAGGGCAGTCAATGATAGAGCGTTTGGTCTCGTTAGACTTCTAATCATAGAGAAATAACATCCTCGTCCTGGGATGCGCATTAATCATACCATTCTCTTGCTATATAGACAATTAGAACCACTAAGACTCGGGACAGTTGGCTTAAATTACGTTGAAACAGGGCAGGATAAAACGGTGTTGGACGAGTGTCGCTGCCGACACTCGCGTCTGCATCCTCGCCATCCCCAACGATGAGTGCACAAATCTCACCAAAGGCACCATTGCACCCTTTGCTGGCTCAGTATCTTGTCCAGCTCGCCACAAACCCTCTTCGCACCAAGGCGATAACATCAGGTTGAGCATCTTCTGTTTTCCGTGCCCAATAACTCATAGCCATCGTAGCAACATTCTCGTTCCTCCAGGAGGTCATCGGGTCGAACGCCGCCGGTCTTCCACCCAACCCAACCCCAAAGGATGCCTCAACGCTCTCCAAAGCACTCGCACGCGCGCATATCAATGCCAAAGCTTTCAAAATGGCCTTGTACGGCTTCTTCGTGTCCGCACCGCTCGGCCATTTCCTCGTCGGCCTCCTCCAGAAAGCCTTTGCCGGCAAAGTCGGTCTCAAATATAGATTGGCACAGTTGCTGGCGAGCAACCTGTTCATTGCTCCTATTCAGACCACTGGTCAGTCGTTTTGATCGCATATGGCTTTCCACTGTGGGTCATACTCGACCTGTTTGCTGGACGCTTCGAATAGCTTTCTTGGCCTCCATGGCTATCATCAATGGGGCCAAGTCCGCCGAGGACGTCGTCCGTACAGTCAAAGCAGGGTTCTTTGCGGTCATCCGAGTACGTCCTTCCCTTTTTTTGCACCTCTCGTTGCAAAGGCCTGATCATCATCTTTACAAGGTGAGTTGGATCGTCTCGCCCTTGTCGATGGTGGTTGCCCAACAGTTCATTCCGGTCGAAGTAGGTGAATCGTATGTTCGAAAATTTAACAAAACTGACGTAGCTCTAGCTCTGGGTCCCTTTCTTCAACATTATCCAATTTACTCTCGGAGTCGGTCGCTTCTTGTTTTACGTTCCGTCGAAGTCTGACACTCCGCTAGACAATCTTCAACATCAAGGTAAAGAAATTACGCCTTGCCGCCGTGAAGGAGGAAGAACAAAAGGAGCGGGAGCGGGCTGCGTCTGCTGCCACCAAAGCTGAATGAGCGCTGCCGGTGATCATACCCTAATTATTATATTCAAGGTTGCGTCGTTGGCATAGTGATATTTATGTTATGGATCTTCAATGGAAACACCATCGAGCTCTACCGAGGAACGTCTGTTACTATCATACGGGGGTAGCGGTCCGAAGGAGGCCCTTGGACATAACGGTGTCTTGTACACCATGGAGACTGGTCATGACTTGATCCTTGTTCTCCAACGACCGTTTCAATTTGCCAGCCTGAGAGCGCGTACGTTCCAGGGCGGGCAACCCAGAGTCTCCCTTCGACGGTTGTCGATTGTGAAGGGTACAGTATGCCTCGCATGGTAAGCCTTCCTGCGTAGCGCGGTGGAAGAAGATCGCTACAAGCGGGTGAGCCAGAAGGGCCATGGAACTAAGAGAGGTACTTGCGATTGTTCGAATTCCTCTTCGCTCCTCGCACCAAATTTAATCACGTAGCGGGATGGGTGGGTCAACGAATGGTTCCTCAGAAAGAATTTCATAGGTGCAAGACAGGGTCTGACACGAGTGAGCACCGGAGACGAGGCCAATATGACGTGACGCACCCTAGGCTGAAATCATGTTCTACCACACCTTCCTGGATCGTGACGACCAGAGGATTCATCTCGGCATTCCATTCACTATCACGAATCGATTGCAGTATCTCCATCTTCTTGCGCTGGGTTTCTGCATACATGCTCCGCTTGACTTTTGCACCCTCTACATTTTCGATAGCCTTTTGAAGAGCCGCGTGACCTGCACCGAGATTCGGGCCCGACAGTAGGATAAAGCCTGTTCTTTGCTCGGAGGGTATTTCCCAGAAAATCAAGAAATCCACGGAAGAGGGGTTGAAGAGAGGAAAAATTTGGGGATGTGTGATAGCTGGAATATGCGGATGTGATCGAGCTATGGAGTTGACAATGATCTTCCTCTTTTCTGACAGAAAGAGACATGAGAGAGCGGGGTCAAGTATCGAAATACAGGAATCATACTAGAGAAGGTGTGTGAAAATGAATATATTGTTTTCCAAAGCAATGTAGCTTACAGCGGAGGTATGGCGACACGTAAGATCCAACGGTGGTGGGTCTTCCGGTTCAATCTTGCGTCCGTTTAAAACATCACTCAAAGTTCTCGAGACAAAGGCGGTCGTAGCTTCTATACAGGCCGAGGAATCTAGAGGGAATGTATCGAACGACATGGTGATCAGCTGCGCAGGTTGTAATGGCGTACTAATCGGTACTGCTTAGCCTCATCAACAAAATTACACTGGGAACTTACGATGAGAGTGGTGTCAAGTGGTGGCACTCCCAGGTAGAGCTAATGGCAGTAACCTGTTTGACCTGCATAGGCCCCGACGACATATTACACATTTCAAGATTGACGAGAAATGCGCTATCAATCGAGGGGTTTGGAGAGAAGGTTGTCGACAATTCTAACGAAGGATTGACATGATAGGTTCTCGTCGCACGTGTACAATGGAAGGCACGACCTCCGGTCTAAAGATAGAAGATATTCAGGATGCAGAGGCCAGAAAATGGGTATGATACTTACCTCCCGATATACGAAAAGCAAGCAAAGTTGTTGGAATGCAATATTGCCAGGACGCCATGTAAGATTGACGACGATGCTGTCACCTGAGTGAAGTTCCTTATTGGTGGGTATAGCACAGGGACTCCACGATGAAGGTTTGTTGCTTGTGTGTAGAGTTTCGGTAGAGCCAGCTGCCACCAGTGCTAGCAAGAATGAGTGATTGGTCCGATGTTTCGTCCCAACAGAAGCTCACGAGATTCGCTCTCCGATGACTCAAGCCACATCTGATCCTCTGGACCACCCACCAACCATATCTCACCGATAGTTTTGCACCCTGCGTTTGTCATCCAAAGCTTCATCGGCTTGTACTCACCTTCGTTGAGGACGAGCAACTCATCGTTCTCAAATGAGACAGCGAGTTCTTGACTTGCTTCCTCAACATCGGTCCCAATTAAAATATCTGGAGCGTAGGTTACAGTTTGTCTGTGTTGAGGAGTGTCTTGTAGTCGTCTACCACGTCGTGCAAGGGACTCTCTGGCGGGAAACAGGCCAAGGAAATTATATGTAATGCTGGGGATAGTTAGCGAAGCTGCTTGCGATACTTTCACCGCGATTGAAACCTGGATGAGATTGAACAAAAGGCATGAGTTTCGAGGGTCATAGGTCTTTCGAATTCCCACCATACGGTTTTCCTTCGCACCAAGGACAACTTCATCCACGCGTTCAACGGTGACATATCTGTGAATCCACGGAGTATCCTTATCTCTCGCTTCCACGACGGGTGCTAGGCTCATGAGAGTCACCTCTGTGTCCAATGGGTTTTGCAAAGCAACGTCTACCCAAAAGGGTTCTAAGGGGTGGAAATGAAATAAAACGTTATTGAACTTGTTAACATGAAGCCTAACTCACCACCCACGGCGGCCCTGCCGCTCTTCTCAAGGGTCTCTTTGCCGCGAGTTCTCCAAAATGTTGTCCATATCTCCTCCCTTCTTTCCCACTCCGCCTGATCTCCGCTGATATAATCTCGAGTTAGTCGTGCGCGACTCGAAGTCGGGGACACAAAGGTTATCGGCAATTTCAAATCATGAAAATCGATATCTTGACTGGAGATGGACTTTAAATGCTACACCAGAGTTAGGGTCGATGGTTTCTTTTTAAAAAATTGGTGACGCACCGAAAATGCTACCCTAAAGTCTTCTAACACGACTTTGTCAGAATTGGCTTCCATACTTTCGTCTCCATTCGGGCGATCGTTTTTGGCAAGCGGTAAGGAAGACACGGCAGACCAGTGTAATTGCCCCAGGAAGAACTTGACCGCACCCTTGATATCACCAGTCGTATATAATAGCCTCCCTAAAACCTACAATTAACACTGACGGGACGGAAAAGTGGTCGCCTAACCTAGCGGATGCTCGATACGCGACAAAACTGCATCGAATCCTATAAGCTCCGAGGAAAGCTGCCCTTCCGAGTTCCAAAAGGACGGTGACAATGATTTTTTAGGTTGATTGCTGAAGAGTTCATGGGCTTTACGTAGGAAGAACATCGTCAGAGGTTTCTAATGTAACTTCATGTGACCTTGCGCAGTAGGAGATCAAGTAGAGACCCACGATGCCGCATTTTTCAAGCCTGTTAGCAGCGAAAAAGTACCATAACGCAGCTCTCCGCTTTGCATTTTTCTGGGCGCTCAAACATGCTGCGTGAGCGAGAAGTAACGCTGCTGGTGGTTCCTCGGCCTTCAATGTCGCTGTCCCAATCAGTGTCGTTCTATGAAGACGTGAGTTGAACAGAAACCTACATTTCCTGCTGCCCATACTAGCCATCTCTCGCCCTCCAAAGTATCTCCAAGGAAGTCGTTGGTGGAGATACCGGCTTCCCAGCGAACTGCGCATTTAAGGGCTTGCACTTGGGCCTGAGGGGACATGTCTGAGCCGGGTGGGTACACGGTAGAAAGTGTATATGAAACATGCGCGACAACGGCAGGGGAAGGTGACAGGAGCAGCGGTAAAATGTCCTAAATATTCTTAGTTCCATTGATAAACCAGGTGCAGATGGCTTAAATTACCGAACCACCCTTGTTTTCCTTTCGCAGAGATTCCCATACACTGGTCGCAAGTTTATAATCACCCAGGATAGTTGCGAACTCTGCAAGGCGTCGTAGCTGGGAGGGAGGAGCGGT
Source organism: Boletus sp. MG95 (assembly GCA_003313155.1). NCBI lineage: Eukaryota > Fungi > Basidiomycota > Agaricomycetes > Boletales > Boletaceae > Boletus > Boletus sp. MG95. Next base: position 51,874 of record QGOH01008629.1, read on the forward strand.
CAGGACACTTGAGGCGGACAGTAGTTGGGATGAATTGTAAGTATGCGACCGGGATGGGAGAGAGGAGATAGAGGAGGAAGAAATGTGAATGGGATTTTGTGCGGGTGGAGCACTTGAACCAAAAAGCTTGCGAGTGGAAGAGAAAAGGCGCGACGGCAACCGTCGACTGGATGAATACGCGTCACTCCATTCTAATACACATTTCTCCATCCAGGGAACAAGACTCATGACGACAAACTCTCGTGTGAAACGCGCTATTTGTTGAATGTCTGATTCCGACATGTTCAAAAAGTTTGGTGGGACAACTAGGGACGTTGTGGAATGGGGACGACCATTCTGCCAGGTTTCGGAGGAAGGGGGTGGGAGACGAGGAGGGAGGGCTGGAACAGGAACAGGAGGAGGCGGGGGTGATGGGAGGGATAAATGAAGGATGAACGCATGCAAACCATATTGTTTCTTGATAGCATTGAAAAGGGCTCCGGCCCTGAGGAAGAGATGTGAAGAGGTGGCAGCACAAGCGGGGCGGAATGACGTACTCCTCGTCAGACAGGGGAGATTCTCTCGGATGGACGATGAGAGTGTAGAGGAGATGGGTTGTGTCAACCCAAGGGGGAAATTCCAATACACGAGCATGGAGGGCTGTGATAGCTTGCAATGGATTTAGCGCAGTGGTAGATACGGCTAGAATGACTGGTAGCGCTGTAAGTGAAGGATGGGACGAAAGATAATGAGACGGACTCGAGAGCGGATGGTTCCAACCGTCGTGCTTTGACGGCAAGTGGTCGGCTTCGGCGCAGCGGGAGAGCTCGTCCCACCACGGTGTGCGAGTGGAGTACCGATCTGGGTGGGCGTCTAGTTCGTTGAGCCAGTGTGCGCATTGCTTGGTGATTCGGTCGCCAATCCAGTCGATGGATCTGGCGGCGCGCTTCTCGTCGTCCTCGAGGCACGCGCACTCTGTGTCAGCGAGATCGGAGAACCTGAGGGCAAAGGAAGGGTGCGAGACGGTGGAGAGAGCGGTGGTGCGTGTGATGACTGTGTGTGAAGGGTGAGCGAACTCGGAGGGGTAGTAGACGCGAGGGGATACCTTGAGGGAGGGGAGAGAAAGACTGGAGGATGTCGTGGAGGGGGGGGAGGGAGGCACCCTGGAGGAGATGGACGAGGTCCGGGGAAGGGAGAAGGCAGACGTGCGGGCTCAGCGACGACGGCAGCGCACGGGCCATCTTATGACTCCGAGTCCTGCGAGGACCACTCATCCTCGATTTTGTCGTGACTTGTCATTCTATTACTTTCACACGATGTAAAATAATAAATAAATAAATAAATAACCCGGTCAGAAGCCACCGCTGAAGATGTCTCCCAGCAGGAGACCCCCCGCCAACCCGCCGAGGAGAAGGGCCGCCGTGCCAGGCCCTGCAGGTGCATACCCCGGACGCCCAGTGTAGCTCGGGTGGTACGGCGCATATCCACCGTGCGCTTGCATATACGCTTCCCGCTCCTCTAATTGCCGCATTCTTGCCTGCCTCGCCCCTTCTTCCGCTCGCGCCGCCTGCGCCACTCTGATCCGCCTGTGTTCTTCGCGCTCCTCCTTCGTCCCGATCGCCTTGTCCTTCAGTTTTCCAAACACCCCACGCTTGTATTCCGTATGCGGGCCTGCCTCTGAAACAACATCGGGCTGTGAAGAACCTGATTTCGCTCCACTCCCCGAAGCGTGTTTCCCTGTGACCGCATCGTACGGGGGTGGCGCATCGAAGTCAGATCCGAAAAGTATTTCCTTTTTCGCCCTCACTTCCGGGTGCTCGCCAACAAACTGTTCGTCCTCGTAGGGGTGCACCCAGATCGCCCGAGGAGGACTTGCTCTGGTGTCGACCTAGGGGAAGATCGACTTGGGTCGATCCAGCCATCAACGATAAGGAATGGGACGAGACTCACCCAGTAAGGATGGTTGTAGTTTGGATCGTGCTGTTGGACCCAGCCGTTGGGGAGAGGGAGATTGGACATGATGGTTGAGCGAGGGGGTGCTGTCGGAGTTGACCCCCTCTTTATAAACCCGGCCGTTGCACGTGCTGTGGGGGAAACAGTGCAGATCTCACACAGCCGCCACAATTGACCGCCCTAATTAGGATATGACCCCTATCGTACAGGATCCAGGTGTGTCCGCCAGGTATCAGACCCATCCCTTCTCAAACAGTTTCACACCGTATGCGTGCGAAGGAACCGTATCGTCTCCTCTATCTTTTGGACTTTCTGTTCAATAGGCATCTGGCACGTCCGCGACGGATCAGTACTCATGCGCGACTGATGACAAGCGCATACCTCGAAGAACAGGTGCATCTGTTGACGTCGCTCTTCGTTCACAGCTTCCTGTCGCGCAATATCATCCACGAAGTGATGGAGTTCTTCTCTCCTGTCGTCACCTCGCACCGCCGACACCATATTGACCCGGGTCCGGACAGCCCACCCATCCTGTGTTGCACCGGCATTACCCCGATCCATCTTGAGATCTGACCCACCTGAAGCCCATTCCTCCTGAAAACCCCAACCATTGTCCCTTCCATGCAACGACTCCGTGGCATCCGAGGCAGCGCGATTGGAGGCCACACCCCAATCGCCTCTCTGGCTTGCTGGCCAGTCAAACCCACTCGATGCCCATATCCCATCATCCCGATGAGCCCGACCCCACATTGGCTGTTCGGATGGGGACACCTTCCACCCTCCCAACATCCCCAGCACTTCATTCGCAGTCCTCCATCCTCCATCATCCTCCATCCTCTCTAGAAACTCCTCCAGTCGAAGCACTTCGCCTTTCTCTGCTGCATCCATACCGCGCTGCCAGAAGGGCACCAAATCAAAAACGTGGTCGACGTGGGCGTGCATGTCCCATTGGCGCAGACCCTCCGAGGTAAGAGGAGGACGGTCGATCTTGTCCCAACAAGGCTCATCTGAAGTTTGCATGTGGTTCTCGGGGATGCGTATTCCATCTGCCTCGTTGGCACCCTTGTCGTTTTCCACTGCAGAACACTCGTGGTTGTGAGCAGTTCGTTCGTGATTCAAGGCTGCCTTGAGATGAGGGAAGAACATTGGGCCTTTACGGGTGGCAGGACAAATAGTGCAGACCCATCCTTGACCTGTTATAATAGCGCCTTGTGTCAGCCCTCTGCCCACTCGATAGGCGCAAGCAGCGACAGCTCACCCTGACATTTCTTGAACGGCTTTCGTTGGGCAGAGGTGGGAGTAGGCATCAACGGGCAGATTCCTCCTGCGAACCTATATATGTCTGGCACAGCACCCCCGATTAAGCATCGAGTTAGGAGTCCAAACTACGTATACACACGGTGGAGTATTACTGTAATCGTTCGCTAGTTACATGTCCTGCAGCCACCATACACGGCAAGTAGTGACAAAGTCCGTCGCGCGCACACGCTTGCTAGGACGGTCCAGGCAGAGGATTAGCCCATGTCCCATTAGGCCACAGGGTTGCGGGCATGCTGAAATCTCCAGGATTTCCGTTGCTCACGTACTGCAGAGAAGCCCATAAACGTTACCCGACCAGGTCCAGAAGCATGTGCACTTACGGCCAATCTGAAAAAGTGGGGCAGTCCTGCCTCCAATCCAGCAAGGGAGAAGTTGAGAGTGCTACCCACGTAACGTTCTACATCGTCTACGAGAAGAGAGAATCCGTTCCAACCTTGGTTGGAAAGGGTGTTTGGTATATGAGCCCACGAGATTGTTTGATTTGCTAATGTAACCGTTGCATTATAATTTGATGAGTTAGTAAGGAATGTTGGAAGTGGCGAGCCAGTTGATCCATCATTAACGAGCTACGAATTGGTCAGTTTGGCGGTCGTGATGAGGTAATTCGAAACGTACATCTGCTGCAGTCTGCAAGATGGAGGCGAACCCATAGCCGGCAACATCATTCAAGAACATTCCAAGTAGGAATCCTTGATAGATGGCCGAGAGGCGAGTCGGAAATCCTGTTCCAGGGAAAAGCACCATGGAGATGATGTAGTGATGCAGACGGAGCTGCAGACCTGGCAAAAATCCCAGAACGAGAGTGACCAGGCCACCCACGACATGCCAGCCCAGATAATGCGGCAGATAACCGGTCTTTCGAATGATGCGTATCTGATTTATCACGATAGCAAGCAAGATCAGGACAATGATAATGAGTGCGGTGAGGCCACCAGGTTGCTGAGTGATATCTTGCGCTGTAAGACGACTGATAGGTATTTGTGCCATCGTGAGGTTCGTGAGAACTCCAGTCCAGTATGGCGCGAGATACCAGATCATGGCCTCGAAGGGAGCATTTGCGAAGACAGGTAATGTGAAGCGAATCGCAACTCTCCAGAAACCGTAACAGACAAAGAGTGCCGGAAGAAACGCACCAAAGGCTACATCCAATGGCGGTGGTGTGGCCTGAGGCTGTGAGAAAAGAGCAATGTGCCAAAATCCGATGCACACGAGGCACCAATACAGTACGATGGCTTTGGGTCGAAGAACGAGGAATAAACCACACGTGACTAGGATGTTGAAAGCTAGAGCAGGGCTGCGAAGGTCTGTACAATGAGTGAGTGAAGTAGGAGGAGAGAGTCGGAAAGACAGAGGGAAGACAGAGGGGAAACCGACGGAGGTGAGACCGAATGCAGTGACAGTCAAGTAATTGGTAAAATTCCCGACAAGCTGAAGGGATGCACAACCACCAGCCGAGTCGCTGATGAAACCACTGCACCCTAACCGATAAATGCGTGATTCCGAGCAACACAATCGGACTCACGCTTGAATTGCCGAGGAGCAGATGAAACTGTCACCTCTGTATGTCTTCTGCGTGTCTCCACCACCAACTAGGAGGGGTACGAAATCAAGCTCTACGTCTCCGACAAGACGAGGATTCTGGAGCACGACAGAGCTACATTGAGCAGGGCATCGAAAGTCGAAAGACATATTTGCGAAAGGAGCACATAGTTCGCCGTTGAGACCGCAGCCAGCATTCTCCGTCCAGAGAACAGACGTGCAGTCGGCAAACGATGAAGAGGGTGTGAGGAACCACTGGGCACGGGAAAAGAAAGCGAAGCCGATGATATAAGCTGCAACAAGCAGAGGGAACAGCCAGGGTACAGTTAGCGGACGTGTGAGCCGCAGTATCGTAGGCTCGAGTGCGATACTGAATGTGTGGCCTCGGAAGTTATGCGTGCGACCGAAAAGAGGAATAGGACCTATAATATGGATGATGAGACGGTGGGAGAACCATCGAGAGCTCGGCTCACTGGGGAGGTCAATCTTCGGCCTGGGTCCTCTTATGTAGAGGAGGATTCTCTTGAGCAACCGATGCAACCGAGGCCACTTGGAGGCCACGTACGGCTGGAATGCGAACCTGCGCGAATGCTGCAAATGGGAGATGAGACCACCATCGAGCTCTGTCTTTTCCGAGACTGCCTCGGCCGTCAAGCTCAGATGCGTGGAGTTGGACGAGGGAGAGGGATGGGGCGGGGCGGGTTCACGTTGCATGAGAGATGCCATGGCACAGGATCCATATGACTCTCACTCCATAGCCCCTTGCTATAAACAGACCGACTCATTGTCTACTGCGCACGGTCCTGACTGTAGACTATACTAATGATTGATTGTTCGTTTCGTACGAACGGCGTATTTCTAGCTGCAACATAACAAGGGTATCATTTCCCATGGCATCGAGTGTGTGCCCTCAGACTGCGCCAACTACACGGGGCTCAGAACGCACCAGAACCAGCAGGATGGAGTACTTACGGTAGTCATAGACGAAACGAGCGTGAATCGGGCCATCCTGCTTCTGAGACGAGGTGAAAGTGGTGTGTCTAACATATCGCCTTTCCCCATTCACCATCGCGAAACCCCACGCCTGGTTATCGAGTTGGGCGGGTAAGAATAAGTTGAACGATGAAAACGAAGCGATTACCTGCACCGCTCTCCACGTGTAACTATTCTTGCCGGGAGTGCTCCAGGTGTCGGTCAAAACGATGTCGTCGTCGACGGTATCTTGAGTCCAGTCTTGCTTCAAAAACTCGTCGGTAATCTCCTCTACGGGAATCCTGCGCGACTTTCCGGTCACAAAACCAAAAACATCGTCGTCCTCGTTACGCTCATGCCAGTCCAGAGTGCGGTTCTCACTCGTGCCTGGGATGGCTCCAGAGAGCGTCTGGTCGATATCGATGTGCTCGATGCCAGCTTCGTCCATGGTGTGCTTTATGGCAAGCGTGAGAGAGAACATGGCGATGGCGCGACGCTTGATCCATGACACGCCCTGCAGGCGGAGGATATCCTCGGTGCTGTCACTGAGGGCCTTGTTCTATTAATGTTGGGGGATGAGCGACGACGACACAGGACGCGAGAGGAGAGTTGACCATGAGAAACTTGCCGCTCATCGCTTTGGTAGTCACATCGGGTGGTGCCGCCATGACGGGGTTCGAGAGAGAGGGAGAAGAATGTTTTCACAAACAGTGACCGTCTTTTATACCGTCTGTATGGATGCTCACGCACACGGGGTAGGGTTGGACTTGGGCTCAAATACCGTCACCACCCTCCACGCTGCATCCCCTCCCCGTTCCCAGGCTTGCGGTCCTCTCGCATCATTGCCCCCAAATTCCACCATGATTCCCTGCCGCGACCACTCACACCAGATGTGGATCGACCCGCTCGACGGTCCCGTGCCACCACCCTTTCTGCTCGGCTCTCCCAGCCACCCAACGAATTCCTTGCCGGTAGTGTCTTTGGCAATCGTGATCACAGCCAAGGTCCCTCCTGACAAGTGCAATTCAATCGGTAGACGTGGATACGCGGAAAAGGCAGGCTCTCTAGATCTGGCGGGCCCATTCACGCTGGGAACATTGTAGATATCTACCGCCTCCAGCTGCAGATGGTCATCCTTGAGCTGCTCGCGTCTCAAGCCGGTCGCGGGCTTGTACCCGTTCCGAGGAGAGAACTGGAAACTGACGCCGAGGGTCGAGTAGCTGAAGTAGACGATGTCGGTGTAGGATTTGATGTCTGGAGCGGGGATGGTCCCAGTGGACAGCGTGTTGAGGAACTGGACAAGGACATGCGCCGAGGGCGGTTTGCCAATGAGATCGTTGATGTTCATTATTATGACTTTGTCTTTCAAGCTCCGATTTATCAGGACCCCTCACCGCCGCTCTCAACGTCGAGCACCATGGTCCGCCCTCTGCCAAAACTTGAGCCAGACGACGATGCAGCCGGTCCGTCCTTTGTGTCGACCTACAACCCTCTCCGCATCGCCGTCTCCATCCTCCGCAGATGTCTCGAGTACCTCTTTCCTCCCGCTACCCTGCTCGGCATGGCCTCCCACCTCGTACCCTTGCTCGTCTGTCTATCCCTGGTCCCACTCATCCTTTTCTTCTCCCTCTTCTCTGGCTGGTACATCTGGAAAAATATCCCTGTTGCCTGGCAAGTCCCTATCTATCTCCAATATGGGTCAGTCCTCCTTTCTCGCTCTCCTGCGCTTGCTGACCCCAATGACAGCGACGGTCCCTCGCCCTACGCCGAGCTATCGCTGCCTCCTCTCTCCACCGCTCAGCCGTACGATGTTTCCCTTCAGTTGGTCCTCCCGGCGTCTGAAGCGAACTTTGCACTCGGCAACTTCATGGCCACCCTGTCACTTTCCACGCCTTCCAACAAGACCCTTGTCACGGTAAGCAGACCGGTGTGTTCATCTCGTTCTCTATTCTTGTCTTTTCGTCTTACCATTCCCGAGGCTATTGTACTCCCCCCCAAGCGCGCTACTTTCTCGTTCTCCGCCATCCCACGTCTCATTGATTTGGATATCCCATTACTTTCCTCTTACGTCCCCGGGACTTCAAAGATGAATGCAAGAATCGACCTCGGTCGCAGGGATGGCTGGAAAAGCTTGGGTAACGGTGGAGGTCGCGAGCTAAGCGTCTGGAATGCTGCCATGAGGGGTGCTGTCAGGCGCCATGGAATTCGGTAACCTCCTATCCCTTAATCCAAAGGTCATTGCTAACTCTTTTCTCCAACAGGGGTCTAGTGTCTCGCTTCCCCCTCACATTTGCAATCGTCGCATCTGCTACTTTCTTGTCTCTTTCTGTCATCGTCCTAGCCGCATGTATCCTACCTGCGGTTCAGTGGCGTGTTTCCATGGATGGAGCCCCCAATACATCCGAACCCAAGGAAGACAGGCCTGCACGTGTCCGAAAACGCTCACGCAGAAGCGTCGCTGGTGAAACTCATGCTCCAAGCACCGTCCGTTCTAACCATACTTGCTTTGACGATTCTTAGTCACAACATTTACAGGTGTACAAATCCGAGGATGTATCCGTCGATGTTCGTTCAGCCCTCGCGTCGGATGACTTTCCTCTCAAGCGGCGACGCTCACGCATGTCTGATGTTCTCTTGGACTCTGAAAACTAGATTTCGTCCAGCTGATCATGCGTCGGACCCTACAGGTACTAAATACAGACCGAGAACTGCGTATTCATATGTTTTATCACATTAGGCACACGAGTTAATTTGCATTGATAATTCCGTATGACAATGTATTGTCATAGTCACCTCGACCTTGTTCCCCCCCATTGATGCCGGCAACAGGTAATTTTAGCTTGTATCCTTAAAAGACTCATGACAATAGGTTGACCATCATGCACCTCTTCCGGTCGGCCAGTATAGCCCCCGCAACTTAAACTGTGATCATATCCTGATTCCTACCACCATTATAACCTCCGTGCCGTTCAGTCGCCGTCAGCAATGGGTTCCCTACAAGCTGAATCGTTGTTTGCTGTCGCGGGCAAAGTCGTTCTTGTTACTGGCGGGTCCCGTGGGATTGGGAAGATGGTGAGCAGAGCGCCTTCAAGAAATGTATAACCATTCATCTTCCCAGATCGCCTCTGCTTTCGTCAGAAATGGCGCAGCTGTGAGCCTCCGGACCCTCGGTGGTTGTCTGTTAAACTGACGGAGGCTGGTGTTCCGTCATTTCAGGTCTACATCTCGGCGCGTTCTGCCCAAGATTGCAACGCGTCTGCGGCACAACTTTCTGCCCTCGGACCGGGCACGTGCGTGTCCATCCCTGCGGATGTCTCCAAGCTTTCAGAGGTGGAACGCCTGGTGCAAGAACTTGAAGCGAGAGAAAAGGTTCTTCATGTCCTCGTCAACAACGCCGGGACAGTATGGGCTCAGCCCTTGGATGAGTATCCGGTCGGTCCGTTCGCAGGCCCTATCTTGACCCACAGTTGACGTGCAACGCAGGAGGAAGGCTTTTCGAAAGTCCTCATGTTAAATCTGCAAAGAGTCTTTACTTTAACACAGAAACTCTTACCTCTCCTCCGAGCCGGTGCTGTCCAGGGCGGCCAAAGTGGGAATGTTTACAATGACCCAACCCGAATCATCAATGTACGTACAGGACCTTGCCTCTTGACTCGAGAACCCACCTTTCATCAGATCGGTAGTGTTGAAGGTCTGGGTGTTCCTGATCACGATACCTATGCGTACTCTGCCGCAAAGGCAGGACTTCATCACTTAAGTCGCCACCTCGCGGGACGACTCGGCAAGGAAGGGATATCAAGCAATACCATTGCCTGCGGTAGGTTGAATTCCCCTATGGTGTGGTTGCATTGACCGATTTGACCATCTCCATCCTCAGGAGCCTTCCGGAGCAAACGTAAGTTCCTCGGTTTGCAGATCAATGGGATCCTGGATAAGAAAATATCTGAGCAGTGACCGCTGAAATGCTGGATACTAAGGGAGACATCTTCATATCGCAAATTCCGACCAACCGCCTAGGCACTCCAGAGGACATCGGGGGCACCGCTCTTTTCCTCGCAAGTCGAGCCGGCGCGTATGTCAACGGCGCAACGATTGCTCTGGATGGTGGCTTCCTCGTTAACATGCCCTCATGCAAACTCTGACTCTCGTTTCATGAATCTAAATTGATTATACTGAACCACATTCCCTTCGACATGTTTCCATAATACGATTCGCTCTCGATTATATATTCCACTAAGCATGTAATTACCCCGATACACTACTCTCATTCTGTATAGATGCTTCCGCTTTGCCGGATTCAATGTCTTTCGTCGACTCTGCCTTGGGTTTGGCTTCAGTGGCCGGCTTCGAGGAATTGCTTGTGCCTGCCTCTCCCCCGAGACTTCGCACCATGTCTGCCGCCTCATCGCCATCAAGACCAAGATCCTTGACTAGCTGTCTCAGATCATCGTCTGTCACTCTTACTCCCTGCAATCCGAAGCCTTCGAGTTCTGTGCTGATGTCGAAATCATTTCGTTTGTTCACTGGTTTCAACGGGGTGTCGGGATCTTGAGGAAAAAACTTGGGCTTGTGGTGCTCTGGGGTCATCTGAGAGACAGGAACCGCGCCTGGTACACCAACAGGTTTTGCGACGGGCGCGGGACGGTCTTCGTCGACGTCTGCATTCCAGCTTTCGTTGAGTCGTAAAAACATGTCTAGCTCGTCATATTCGACGGCTTCTTCACTGGATAGTTGGGGATCAGCGGGATGGACGAGCATGGCAAAAATAGGCAATGCAAACAATGCGTCAAAGTCCTGTGCACGATATCTCGGTCACCGATCAGTCGACATGTGCGTTTGAACCTAGTCTACGCACACCTGGGTACCTGCCCCCGACGAGTATGCCGGGTAACTGCTGCTTATCTGTACCAGATCAGAACTTGCAATAGCTATGGTCCAATGCTCGACATCACGGACCGAGTGGAGCCTTTCTCTTCCACAATCGTTTGGCGTCTTCGTCTGAAGCCAAGTCGTAGGAAGTGAACGGGATCCTCTTGGTCTGCAAGATGCGCAAGATGTATTCTGCGACGATGACCCATGACTCTCGAGATCATAGCCCAGTAATGAAGTTGTCACGCGCGACTGACCTTGACGTTTTCGGAGGACAGGCTGGGAGGCAATTGTAGTGAGGAACACCTGGATCGGTGGTGAAGGCATGTTTAGGAAATCAACCGATGCTTGCCCGTGGGGAACTCAAACTGACTTCGCCAAGCCATTGATCTGACTCTGCCAAGCGCCATAGCCAACATACAACAATACCAATGACCTTGTCAGTCCTTGTCGTCTGTCTGGGTAATATCTGTCGCTCTCCCATGGGGGAAGCCGTGCTCAGACATGAAGCCACAAAGCGGGGAATCGACATTGAAATCGACAGTGCGGGCACCGGAGCATACCACGTTGGCGAGAATCCAGATTACAGGTACGCACCTTCCAGCAGTCGACGTCCAGGCCTCTAACCAACCATTTGGCACTGCAGGACCGTTTCGACGTGTAAAAAGGCGAGAGTTTCAGACTACGAGTAACTGCAGAACTCGGGTTGACTGGGATCCAGTACAAGATACCGATCGATCACTCTGCACGCCAGGTCAAGGAAGCAGATTTCAGCAAATTCCAGTATATCCTTGCTGCAGACGAATCAAACCTTCGCAATTTGATAGCAAAGAAACCGAGAGAAGGAACTGCAACTGTGCGTCTTTGGGGATCGTATCTAAACAACAAACCCATCTCAGACCCGTACTACGGGGATATCGTGAGGATTTCCTTGTAACTCAAAGCAAGGTCTGATGTGTCCGATGGCGCATAGACGGCATTCGAGCGATGCTTTCAAGAGTGTACAATGCTTTCTAAAGCTTTCCTCGACGAGGTTGTCAACAAAAACTGACAATACTCGGGTGTCCACATCTAGTGCCAGTGCTCCTATAGTGTAATGTAGAATACAGCCATGTCTGACTAGCGACTCATCCTCGGCAGTGTGGATAGCAATAGATCAGCTCAAGGTAGGCATGTTTACCGACGCACGGCTGCCTACGGCATCTTCGGCTCTCCAGAGGCTTGTAGTGGTCTAGTGTCGGGCGTTAGCATTTCACGAAACACCTTTCAAGTGGGAACCCGCACCTTATTTTGCGTGTAGAAATTGATCCCACTGTGTACACGTTGGTCAACTATCTACCAAACAACGGTGACCTGGAGACGGAACTTACCTCTTGCCATAGAATCCGATGTCGCCCAGGGCACTCCCTTTGTTACCACTCCAAGCAAACATAGGAAGAGGGACTGGGATAGGCACATTGATACCGATCTGACCAACGTTGACTTCTGTCTCAAATTTGCGTGCTGTTGCGCCGGATTGCGTAAAAATGACAGCACCGTTGCCATAGGGGTTTGCATTGATGATGTCAAGAGCGTCGTCCAATGTATCCGCGGAGACGACGGTAAGCACAGGACCAAAAATCTCCTCACTTCAAGAGACGTCAGACGCAACACGTTAGACGAGAACAAAGAATACTAACCGGTAGCATTGCATCGTGGTTGTAGCTTCAATAATGGTGGGGCCAACGAAATTGCCATTGGGGTAACCCGGGACAGTGGTTTCTCGTCCGTCGAGATGAATATGTCCGCCTTCTTCTGGTGCGGAAGATATGAGCCTTTCCACACGACTCTTAGCGGCTGGCGAGATAAGAGGGCCACTACGGAGCAATTAAACGTGAAACTCGGGTTGATCTAGAATGAAGAGTGCACATACAAGTCTGCACCACTTTCGAATCCCCCGTTGACTTGAAGCTTTCGAGCGCGTTCAACTAGCTCAGGGACCCAGGATTGCGCAGTTCCAACCAAGACGACTGAAATGTGTTCCTTCTAGTTCAGGTCGCCTAACTTTTCCCAGAAATACTCACCTACAGAGACAGCCATGCATCGCTGCCCAGCAGCTGGTCGACACAATTAAATTGTCTGGAGGCTATGACTAAAATGCCTTACCGCCGAAAGCCGCCCCTATGATCGAGTTCAATGCGAGGTTCTTATTTGCTAGCAAGGTTGTGAGTAGCGGTCCAGTGACCAATAACCCGCATTTACCGTCAGGCGTCAGTACTGCATGATTTTTGGCACCCATATTCGCCTAGACAGGATAATTCATATACTTCATTTGGTGAAGAAATAAGCTTACTTGAACACGTTTGCCGTTCCTGGTGCCCCTGATCTAAAGGTCAGCTATGATGGTGTGACGATTGTTGTACTCGACAGGTCCTTTCACTCGCCTTTCGTATATATGTCGACCGGCACGATTTCCACCAACAAAACTTATCGCCCTTATGGCGGGATGATCACAGATAGCGTTGACGGTGGGAGAAGTTCCATGCACCACATTGACGACGCCAGCAGGCAGGCCTACCACGCATGTTAGTATGCATTTCATAGACGATGTAATGCAGGATTGTATTACCTGAACGTTCGCAGAGTTCTGCGATGATCATAGCTGCGCCGGGGTCACGCTCTGAAGGTTTGAGGACAAGGGTATTTCCTGTGATGGCGGCCATTGGGATCGTCCACAGCGGAATCATACTAAAGGAGATGAACAGCGAAGCATTAGGTGGAGTGATACTACGCACGCAGGAAAGTTGAATGGAGTGATACTGTGATGCATAGATACAGATGCGCGGATGCCATGATAGGAAACTCGATACTGACCTTGCACAAACGCCCAAGGGTACTTTGCGAACCTCAGTGTCCATATCTTTGCTAACTGTAGAGAATGAGTTACGTTCACACCGCACGACTGTCAGTAATACCTTCTATTTTATCTCCAAGCAATGTTGAGGTGATTCCAATTGCAGTTTCGACAACCTGGAGGCCGCGGAGGACGTCGCCGTGTGCATCTTGATGAGTGGCAGTTAAGGATCGCTGCTGACGGATACGAAGACAGGCGTACCTGCCAAGGTCTTTCCCTGTTCCAAGACGATACTAGTGGCTAGGGCATCTGCATTTTGGCGGATCTGGTTTTGTAACCTAGTCGGGTATGAGCCGAATGAGGAAATGAGACAAACGGAAGATAACAGACTCGATGGCGAAACGCTGGCGGGACAAGACGCTCTGTCTGCTCCAAGTTTTGTAGGCCTGGGAAGCGGCATCGACAGCTTGTTCAAACTCGGTGGAGGTGGTCTCGGGGACGCGAGTGAGCAATGTTTGTGTAGACTAAAGCGGCGGAGTAGGCTAGTGGGGGGGACGAGAAGGGGACGGAGACAAACCGGATCGACGACGTCATGCCAGACAGTCGCCTTGCTCTCGACAAACTCACCACCGATGTAGTTCTTGGTGATCCCACCGGTTGCGTGTGTGCCTTTCCACTCTGCAGACAGCTTCTCGGCCCTTGCACGGGCGGGTTGGCTCAAGGCTGAGAGAGTCGCGTATGCACGACGAGATGCGATGGTGCGACCAGTGATCAATGACATGGTGGTGGGGAAGAGATGCACTCCGAGAGCCGATCCGAGAGTAGGTGTGGGATCACGTGAGGTAGTATGATTGCCGAGGTGCAATATGGTTGAGTTTTGCAGGAGGCGACGATGAACCCCGCGGGGAGTGCGAACGGGATGCCCCATCCTGGACTCCACATACACCGGCAGTCTCTCCACGACCACTGGCCCCAGATGCTCCCCCAGAATCAGCCCCAGCAGTTTCCTGGCTCCCCCTGGCAACAGCCCCAGCCAGTCCAGCTCCCCTCTACTCCCACCTCAGTGCCCCAGATACAGGCCCAGAGCTACCCGAACCCTCACCAGTACTATCAAAACCACAACTCCCTCCCGCTCGACTTCTCGTCCGTCGTCCCCCAGCAGATCATACAGGATTTCTTGCGTCTAAGCACACCTGTCGGTTCTTCCCAAAACGACGACACCATCCTCGCTCAAGCGCTTCACGAAAGTAGACAGACAGGCAGGACTTACAGACAGGCCCTTGAGGGTCTGCATGGGGTAGGTCACGTCCCCTGTCATCGATGTCATCCTTTGTCCCTCCTCCACTCACGTGCCTCGAGGTCAATAACCATGCTGCAAATCTCTGGAAAGACTACTACCTCGACCACCACGACCGCTTCGACGTCCTCGTATCCCGTTTAGTTGAGCAACCAAAAACTGTCAAGAAGCCATTCGTGCCGAGCAAGTCACCCCCTCACGTCAAGGGCGAAGGCACATCCCACCAAGTCGCGCGAAAGCGACACGTCTCTCCACCACCACCACCACCACCCCTACCGCTGCCTCTACGCCAATCCCCCCAAAAGAAGGCCCGCTCTTCCGCTTTTTCACAACCCTCGCGGCGAAAACGTGCTACTCCCCAGCCTGCCACCACTACAACGTCGGTATTGACTCGTCCCCAAAAACGCCCAAGGGCCACGTTTAATAGCCTCTCTGCACCCTTACCTTCCAATGATGTCCCGAACCTAATGCCGCCTCAAGTTCATATCCCCCTCCCGGACCCCCCCCCACGCTCCCCAACCCCTCCTGTAATTGTGCAAGTTGGTACTAACGGAAATAAATATACCAAGGAAGACCGCGACTACTTCCTCAAGTTTCTCGTGTGGCGTTTGAAGCAAAATCCTTCGCTGACCAAGAAGGAGCTGTGTGAGCTGCTTCACGAAAAGGTGAACAATACCCCCACTTGTCTTTGTCGTTAGCATTCCCTAATGAAGGAGCCAGGCACCCCATCATAGTGTCAATTCCTGGGCTTCACATTGGCATCAGCGTCACGACATCGCAGACAAGATCCTCGCAACGTATCACGGTAATTCTGAGGCGGATGCAGAGGACGACGAAGACCAGCAAAATGAAGAAGAGGAAGTAGAGGTTGAAGAAGAAATGAAAGACGACGAAGATATCGACGGCGCTCAATCCGAGGCACTGATGTCAGCAAATGAAACTTCACGTGACCAAAACGGCCGTTCTGAAGCAATATTTTCAGACTTCGGCGATACCGAGGAAGACGAAGCTGATATGGGTGAATTTGGCTCTTCGTTTACGCGGGGAGATTGGTGCATCCTCGCGAGGTTCATTGCCAGGAATCACTGGCATGAAATGTCGCGCAAGGAGCGATGGCAAACTTTTACTGAAACAGTACGTGATTATTCCCTCAAGTGTTCATCCGCTTTCCGCATTCAACTCTTGACGGGGCAGCACGGAACCAAGCGATCCGGGAAGTCTTGGGCTGAATTTTACCGTAAAAATGAAGCTGGTACGATCCCAATGATCCGTGATGCACCTGTTCTCGTTAACCAGATTGCCGTAGTGATTTTGAAGTTGTCTAAGAGGTACTCACCTGAATCCAGCAGAGGTAATCAAAGTCGGCGTGGGCGTTCATCCCGGCGAAGCGGACGGGAAACAGAACAAGAACACGGTTTGGATGAGGATGGGGAGTATGAGACTGACAATGGAGAAGCTTGACCGTGACATTAACATGAACCTGCACCACACGATTATTACTCGTGCTTTGTTATCTTTTACCCTTTCCACTGAGTCATCTCTTAGTGCCGCGCGTAATACCATACAGAATCTCCGGCTCTATTGAACATGTGCGTGTATCAAGTTGGGCTATGCTTGCCGACGGCACGTGGCTGCTATAAGTAGTCGAGACGTTGTGCTCGACTCGTTGACACTGGTCGTTACTTGCCAACAACCAGTTCCATCCCTCATCTATCCTACAACTACCACCCGCAGTCTAATTGAGAGTTAACGATCAGCCATGGATGAGGAGTACGATGTGATTCAACCCCAAGATCTGATAACTGGCTCTTTCATTTGGCTGACTTGCTGCCCAGGTCATCGTTCTCGGCACAGGTCTGACAGAGTGTATCTTGTCAGGTCTCCTCTCAGTCGAGGGCCAGAAGGTCCTTCACATGGACAGAAATGACTATTACGGCGGTGATAGTGCCAGCTTGAACTTGACCCAGGCAAGTTACGCGCCAACATCGTCTGTGTTGTTTGCAGCTGCTCACGTGCATCAACATCTAGCTCTACCGCAAGTTTAGGCCTGATCAGCCCCCACCCACGGAACTCGGCCGCGATCGCGACTACGCCGTCGATCTGATACCCAAGTTCATCATCGCCTCGGGAGAACTCACCAAGATCCTCGTCCACACGGACGTGACGCGCTATCTGGAGTTTAAGCAGATCGCAGGAAGCTTTGTTTATCGGGATGGTAGAATCTCCAAAGTCCCGAGCACCGAGATAGAAGCTGTAAAGAGTCCTTTGATGGGTCTCTTCGAGAAACGTCGTGCTAAGAAGTTCTTTGAGTTCCTGCAAGGGTGGAGGGACGAGGACCCTGCAACTCATCAAGGTCAGCGCATCAGCCTGGCTGGGTACAGCACTGAATCATCTTGTCGCGTTAGGTATTGACCTCGATAAGGACTCCATGAAGACGGTGTATGAGAAGTTTGGTCTTGAACCTGGTACCCAGGATTTCATTGGTCATGCCATGGCCCTCTATCTTGATGACGAGTAAGCATTTGTGCACAGATGATCATATTTCTGGTGACGCCTTCTCAGTTACATCACAAAGCCCGCTCGTCCCGCTTACGATCGCATCATCCTTTACACTTCTTCGATGGCTCGCTATGGCAAATCACCCTATATCTACCCATTATATGGTCTCGGGGAGCTCCCCCAGTCTTTCGCACGTCTATCTGCCATCTACGGTGGAACCTACATGCTTGACAAGCCTGCTCACGAGATCGTGACTGATCAGAGTGGCAAGTTTGTCGGCGTACGCAGTGGCGACGAGATCGTCAAAGCCAAGCAGGTCATCGGTGACCCCAGCTACTTTGGTGCTGGTAAAGAGGCCGAAGGCGGTAAACTGCGCGTTGTCGAGGACGGCAGGGTCATTCGAGCTATCTGCATCTTGAAGCACCCAATCCCTGGCACGGAAGACAGTGACAGTGTCCAAATCATCATCCCCCAGAACCAAGTGGATAGACGAAATGGCATGTATTATCTACTCTGTTCCTGCATCACGTGGCTCACGTGGTTATAGATATCTATATCGCTATGGTCTCATCGACGCACAACGTCTGCGCTAAGGACGTGTACGTCGCCATTGTTAGTACCATTGTCGAGACAGACAAACCAGAGCGCGAAATCGTCCCCGGGCTTCAACTTCTTGGACCTATATATGACAAGTAAAGTCTCGCTTTTGGAGCAGGTACAGTGCTGATTGTATTGATCGTCACAGGTTTGTGAGCGTTACCCCACTCTACACACCTGTGTCCTCGGGGGAGGCTGACAACATATTCATCACTCGTTCTTACGATGCAACTTCCCACTTCGAAACCGTCGTCGAGGACGTCCGAGACGTCTGGAAGCGTGTTATCGGCAAGGACCTCGTCCTCAAGAAACGAGAAGCGGAAGTGGAGAAGTAGTCGTTCAAGCTGTTGATTATGCATAGTGCAAGCTACAGGATATTGTATCCTTGTAAAGTTGTTTCGACCTCTACACTGCATTCGTGTAGAGTGGTCAGCGGAAGCTATCGGAAAAGGCATCCATGTTAAATTCTGGGACTTGAACATCATGCTTTGCTGATTTTATCAAGCTTCCTAGCCCTGCTTTGCGGGCGGCAAGGTCACCTTCCTCTCTGATAGTCTCCTGCGCCACGCCATATGGGGCAAGTTCCGGAGACTGCCTCCTCGATAGTGTCTTGGACTCGACATCCATGTCGATCAGGATAGAGGATCTTCTGCGCGAGAAAGGACTATTAGCTAAAGTCCGGCGTGGCGATATTGGGCTCGGTGGCGCCCGCGGTTGAGCTGCATCGTTCTGTGCAGCTATTGTTGGTCGCTCAAAGGACCACGAACGAACAAGGTGAAGTGCCAGAGCATGGCAACCTACATAAACGTCATTCAACTCATGCAGCACGAACAATAATAGTATTATTAGACAACACTCACCCATCCGACAGAACACTCGCGCAACCTGTAGGATAAAGTTAAATTCTCTCCTTCCGGGGATCTCACTAGTTCCTGCCGCAGTCTGTAGCGTTTTAGATCGCAATTGAGAGAACAAGAGCGCAAGACTTGGGTCGTCAAAGTGTGGTTCACCAATTTCAAGGTTTTGCATTTTTAGCGAATCGGCCAGATCCCGCAAGGGAGTCTGGGGGGAGGGGGATAAGGGATTGCGTGAATAGTCGGGGCTCGTGACTCACTAGGAGGATCCTCACAGACAGGTCTCTGCGTCGTAGCAGCCAGAACGCCCAACTTCCCAGCCACCTGTTCCCTTCGCGGAAGGCAATCGGCAACACAGTGGTGTTCAAAATGTCATCCAACACTTGTCCGTCGTTGCCTTCGACTACGCGCGCCAGGGCTACAGCAAGTTGGAAGTCGGAGAGCTGTTTTAGACAAACGTTTACAGCATCTTTCAAGCTTCCTCCGAGAAGGAAGAAGGCGGCTGCATATTCTGAACCCCGAGTCGTCAGCAGAACGTCATAACAGGATACATCTACCAACCGAATCGTTGCTTGCTCAACAGGGCATAAGCATTTTTCAGGGCTGCAGTCTTCCAGCGCGGCTGTGTGAAGTCGTTCGCTAGGAACTTGAGCATTATTGTCTGCTCCTTATGCCATGCTGCTTGACGCCACAGTCCATGCACCAATTTCACTTTTCCTAATGCGAAGTAGAAAAGCGAGCATGTAGTAGGATCCCGATTGTCACCTGCCATATATTCGTTTCGGGCAATGATTTCCATATGTGATTTCTGACGATCATCCTTATAATGGTGCACCAACAATCATACGGGAATCTCACCATCGTGTCGACTGAGGTCAACCAAATGAAGACACCAAGTGCTCGCGCGTCCGACCACAGCATCTTTCCATTGCAAGCCGCGGCGGAGGTGTTCAACAATAGGTCCTGGCTTTCGCTGTGGAAAGCCCAGATCATGTCTCTGTATCGAAGACGTTCTCTCCAGCCCGTTTGACGAGGAATGCCACCGCCTGAACGAGGACTTCCAGGGTCTGATGCAATGCGACGGTTTAAGATGTAAAATGAACGCATGGAAAGCACATAGCGGAGCCCATTGGCATCCAACGCTCGCTGCTGCTCGTCGATCTGGAGTAGCAGAAAAAAGTTAGCAGAGGCTTCGGTGTGATCTAGCTAATCACAGTGTACCCACTTCTAGCGTTGTTTGTATGAGAACTATGAGGTGTGCGTGCTCATTAAGCGAAAGATGAGGAAGTGGTTGTACTTCCAGTTGCTTTATAAGGGATTCTACCAGGGATCTAGAGAAAACCTCATCTATGCTGTGCCAGAGTCAGACAAAGACTCTCTTGAAAAGGGTTAGACGATATGCTCACGAGTCCGGTTGCTCTGGAGATCCAAACAACAAACCGTAATATCTCGCAGGTTTCTTGGTCTCGAGGGAAATATAAAAAACATCTTCATGCACGTGACGATGGAACAGACTCACAGTGAGCGATTGGTCCTCTTGCAGGTAAGCTTCGACAGCGAACGGCTGCCAGAAAAAGGTTTTCCCCCCTTTTGTGGCCTGCCCAAGGGAGATGATGATTTGCTTAACCAATGATATCTTCCCTGCACACTGGATGAATGATCAACAGGGTGAGCGTTAGTCAAAGGTCCGCACCCCATAGAAGACATTGCAATAACATTTGGGGATGATAATCTGGAAGAGGGCCATTTATCCTGGCAACATGCACGAATAAGCTTTCAGTTATGGAATTGGGATCGTGGGGCTGAGTCTGGCCATATAAAAACATATGATGTCCAACCCCCACCAGTAGAGTACCATTGGCGAGCCAGATTGAATCACTGATCATGTAAGGAATATATCTGATGGCGCGAACTCAAAATCCACCCATATTGACGTAGGGAAAGACAAACCTTCCAACCTCGATCTTGAAGCATATGGTCCATGCAGGATCGTCACCGAAATAAGTTTTGCGCTGTTGACATAAGAGCTCAACGTGGTGGGCAAACCCAACGGCAAGTATAGACTGGTTGTCTGGAGTTGACGTCCAATCGAGGTCATAGATAGGTTCGGATGCACTTCGTACCGAAATGAAGATATGCGCAGAAGAGTGAGAAGTTGAGCTCACCTGAAAATCCTTTGATATTCAAGACCGGACGCAAACTCTGATTCATTGGAATCCCAAATGGTTAACTCCTGCCCGTCGGGATGGCCAGAAACTGACAGTATCAGATGGACAAAACAGCATGCTGGACTGCAGGGTGAACGGTACCTAGCACAGACTTTTTCGCTGAGCTGCAGCTTGCCATTCTAAATCCACTCCTGCCAGTCCTTACCCTTCCTGTACACCTCCACCCAGGGTTTTTTCCGTGCTCCAAGGTCCAAAAACATAGTTCCCCATCGTCCGAGACGCTTAGTAAGTTATCATGTTCTTCCACAGCTGAAGTCTTACTCCATGCCATGGGGTCGACTGCAATTAAGAGCTTCGATGCTCGGAAAAGCGGGAGGCGATTGTAGGAATAGAGCACGAGCGTTGGATGGGGGGAACTGGAAATATGAATGTGGAAAATGGATCTGTCTTCTGTCAGAGCGACTATAGATTCATGC
Source organism: Boletus sp. MG95 (assembly GCA_003313155.1). Taxonomy (NCBI): domain Eukaryota; kingdom Fungi; phylum Basidiomycota; class Agaricomycetes; order Boletales; family Boletaceae; genus Boletus; species Boletus sp. MG95. Next base: position 73,230 of record QGOH01008629.1, read on the forward strand.
TCTCCCGTTGACGGTGCTGAGAAAAGGTATGAGACACGGGGAAGCCGGAGGGTAGAGGGAGGGTTCGAATGCAATGTTAACATGGCGTTATCACTCGAGTAAGTAGCAAAAAGTTTCCCTGCCATCGGAAGCCTTGAGAACGGTCCATCACCGGTGATAAAGCATACGCACCGCCGTCTAGGACTACGACCTGGTCTGCGGAGGGCCATGAATCGAGGCGAGCAAGGTTGTGCCCTCCGTCCGTCTCCATCCATGTCTCACCACCGTCAACACGCACAACCGCAACCCCCCGCCCTGCTGGCGTCCTGATGAAACGCAAAATTTTACTCTCTTCCAAAGGCATCCGCTCTGGTCCAGCCGCGACTAATTGGAGGCTGTCGGCTCGCCCACTGAGTAAAGTGACCGCAGAGATATTGTATGTGCGCAACGGTGGTGAGGTCACCAAGGTCAGGCTAGCACTCTTGCCACAAGGTAAGAGATAGAGGCTCAAGGGAGGTGGAAATAAAGTCCCTGAGAGCGAATGCGAGACGGTGAATTGCCTCAATAGCGTTGGTGGCTTACGATCGATATTCTAGAATCTAGTCAGAAGTGTCCATTTCATGTCCTCATTGAACGCTCACTGCCACGGCGCTCAATAGCAAAGAACCATCCGCGAGAACTCGTAAGAACAGATCCCAATTTTCCTCCTCCATATCTCTTAGCCTCGACATCTCGACGCTCTTGATTTTCGATGCTTCCAGTATGGCCTTGACAGCTGGCCCAATAACTTCTCTGTCCAGCCAGATTATCTCTGACCCGGAGCGTGGCATGGGCTGAGACGTAGCCGGAAGGGCGGGAGAAGAGAGAATGTCGACTGCGAGGTGTAATTGAAGTCGTTGAGGTGAGTCGATGACGGGTAAAAATATCCGTAGTACCGAGTCCGAAGTGATCGTAAACAGTGTAGGATCACCACTGAGAATGAGACATTGGCTCAAGGCGCAGATCTCTGCATGTTTACGAACCTTCGAGACAATGGGGAGTATCGCCAGACAACAGACATGATTGGGCGAGGATGTGGCATGCCTTGGGTTTGTTGGCCAGAAGTAGTGGAGTATAATCTAACTCGGTTGTCACCCTGACGTCATGTTGAGAGGGGGCTAGTGAGGCGAAAGCGGAACATACGAAGGATGTGGTCGCAATGTATGTTAGTGTCGGTGCAAGTTTTGCGAGAGAAGGCGTGACAACGCTACGTTTGCCTGGCGAGTCAAGTTAATGATAGGAGGATTCACCGAAGGCACATACCGAGTAGCCCACTTCTTGCTCCAGGTGAGGAGATCATTCTCAAGAATTAATGTGTACACTGAGAGGCCACTTTGGCTGCCAACTGCGAGTAAACCTGACATTGAATCAGAAGAACATCGGACCGTGCTCGTTTGTGGAATTACCAGAACGACAATCCAAGGCAGTAACCAAGTCCCCATCAGGAAGAACTAGGGAGGAGTGGATACGCCAGGCATTCGTCTGAACGTCGGACATGGACCATGCTGCAATGTGCGTGTTTATGGAAGCCACGATCTACACCGAAAGGTAATATGATGGTATTTCGGGAAACGACATGGCGACGAGTTGACGTACTATTTTCATGGCAGGATCAACAGCGATGCAGGAAACGCGTTCGCCTAGACTTTGCAGGCCAGGAAATACCTCCCGAAAGACAAGGACGCGGATCAACTGTAGACTGGCTGCATTGAGAACGACGACTGTGTCGGCAGACGAGTACAGCTGGAGCTGGCCATGAAAATGTGGGCGTGAGGGAGAAAAAGGATGCACGTACGACAAAGGTAGCATGGGGCAGGACGAGGTGGTTGAGAGGCCCTGAAGGAGAGCCGGTGAAGGTTCTGAGGAGGTCAAGCATGTCGGTGATGGACTCGATGGTGTCGTCCTCGGGGCCGCTGTCCGTAGTTGCTTATTATATACTACGACTATTCACTCCCGAGTTCTTGCAGCTCCCTCCAGTGACTTGGCCATGCGGTTCTGCAACTGCATCCCGCTCTCGCTCCTTGCGCTCTCTCTCTCCACCACCGCGTCCCAGGTGTCCTGGCAGTCCTCAACCCTCCAGTCAGACACCTTGGTCGAAGTCCTCAATCACGACCCCGACTATACCCTCTTGCTCGCTCTCCTCCAGCGCGCCCGTCTCATCCCGACCCTCAATAAGCTCAATGGCAGCACCTTCTTTGCACCCACCAACGATGCAGTCAAGCGTCATGCTGACAAGAGTCCACTGTGGCAGAGTCTCCTCTCCGAAACGAACTCGCTCCTACCCGATAATGTGCAAGAACAGCTCAGACAACAGCTCTTCTATCATCTTCTCAACTACTCTCTCCCTCAACTCCCAGAGGATTCGTCCACGCTCACTCTCAAGACTCTCCATTTCCCTCAGTTGCCGGCCAATTCTTCCCCCCACGATCCTCCGTCCTCCCCATGGTTTCCGATACCGCATGGTCTACTTGGTAACCAACCGCAGCGCCTCAGGCTAGCTTCACGTGACGGTTCAACTTGGGTCGGTGTAGATGCGCCCGGTAACGGGGGTGCAGAGCTAGTCAAGGAAAAGGCAGTGGCAACCAATGGTATCGTATACGGCATTGCCGAGGTACTTGAACCACCCCCGGACCTTAGTGAGTGGCTTCACGCTCCTTCGTTGTTATACATTAACACATCATCTGTCAGTAACTGTCGTGGGCGATCTCGAGTCACTTTCTTATTTCCAGAAGGTGCTAACCCCAGAAATCGAACGATTTCTCAAATCCACACCGGAACTCACCCTATTCATGCCCCTGGATTCAGCATGGGAATCCCTCGATCCTCTCGAGCGAGTATATTTGGAGAGCGACTTTGCTGCAGACGATCTTCGCCGTATCCTAGATATGCATGTAGTCTCGGAACCTGGGGTGAGATGGTCGGACTCATTCCAATCCTCAACCGAACGTGTGTAAAATTCAATTCCTCTACCTTATGCTCGTCTGATTTTGCAGCTAGTAATGACTAGGTACGGTTCCACTCTCGATGTCACGGTCTCGCCTGAAGGCACGGTAATATTCGGAGCGAAACTTGTTCATCCTGATGTTTATGCCAGCAACGGCGTTTTACACATCGTGTCTTCCTTACTGGTTCCCCCAGGGGCTCTCCAGCTGACACCAGAGAAATACCTTTTAGCACTCAATTGCTCTTCTTTCGTGTCACTTCTTCACTCAGTTAATCTGGTGCATCTCATCAACAATACAGACAATCAATACACCATCCTTGCGCCAAAGGATGATGTGCTTTCCCTTTTTGCCCACGCCCTACCTGCATCGGGGTCGCCCGACCTTAAGCGGGTCTTGGAATATCATTTTCTTCCTGGCCTTTGGAAACCTGACAAGCTTGATAATGGAATGTTACTGGAGACTGAACTCCATGAACTGGGTTTGGATGACGGCCGTCAGGTAATGCTTGTCGAGGTCCATGATGGCGAGAAAAACGATGCGGAAGCGCGACATATCACATTCGGTGGCGCAGGTATGATTGGCGAGCATGGTAGGTAAAGTCGCCACTATAACCCCGCCATTCATTGATCTATCTAACAGTGGAGATCGATAACACAATCATATACTTCATTTCACGGCCGCTCGATCCTCCGGTCGACCCTCTTCAGACGGCTTTGCCATCCTTAGACCTCTCTTCCTTCCTTGCGGCGGTCTTTTCGACTTCGCTTGCGGACGTGATTAAAAGGATGCCTCGTACTACTTTTCTCATTCCCCATAACAGCGCATTCAAGCGTCTCGGCCTGTTGGTCAGCGACCACCTGCTTGCCGCATCTTCTAAACAAGATCTGGAACACGTCATTCTCCATCACATCATTGACGACGTTGAATATTCGAAGAGTCTCGTTAATGGGTCCCAACGCACTTTCGCTACTCTAGAAGGGTCAGACTTACAATTGGAGCGGATTGAGGACCGCTCTATCGTCATCAGTGCTAGTGGAGGTTGGGCTGGTATGAAGAGTGCGTTATATCCGAAAAACACACTCACAGACACCGGCGTCATACACGAGGTGTCGGACTTGATGATCCCTCGATCGGTGGAATTAAACATTGGAAAACTGATGAAGGCAGGAAAAGCGACCACCATGACGAACGTAGTAGCCAAGGCGGGATTCGATTGGATTCTAGATGGGACCTTGCCGCCAGAAGGTTCAGAGTGGGCGGATCGAGTAGTTGGCGTTGGAACGTGGACCTTACTCTGCCCCACGGATGGTGCTTTCAAGAAATACAACCTGACACAGCTACTTGAAGACCTTGACGGGCTACGTGCAATCGTTAGCCAGCATTTAATCCCGACCCCTGCCGCCTCCGGTTCGGTCAGTATGATGGATGCACTTAATAACAGCCGGCCATTGCCGCTTGACCAGCTTGGCACCTACTCGACCCTTTTATCACCAACTTCTGCGTATGGAGACATCGTCTTCAAGGAAATGGAAGACAAATCAACAGCGGAATACATGGTTGGGATCAAGAATGCCCGAGGAACCGACGGAAAAGCTGACTGGGCTCGTGTGTTGAGCTGGGGTCGTACGACCACTGGGAGTGGGACTGGCGGGGTCATTCAGATCGACCGGCTCCTAGTCCCTTACCATCCATCGTGGTGGACCGAGTACGGCCCACCATCCTTTGTGGGAGCCGTTGGTGTATCGCTTATCTGTTTATTCTTCTATGGAGTGCACATCGTTTGGAACAGGGACCAGACAGAAGCTACCTATGAGCCTGTCGGAGGGTTTGGTCGGGACTGCGACGACTCGTAGCGACAAGCGATGTGTAGACAAATACTAGTACTTCTTGCTGCATGTAGAAATATTGATCATAGTGATTTCAATCGAGCGGGGTTTGAGGGGGTTTGAGTTGAACCGGATTCATATGACACCGTCTCTTGTTCCCGATACCCACAATGGTCAGTACAGCAGCGAAAATCGATTGTACTGGCGCTGACGACTGGCCCCCCCAGAGTAGCGAGGCACCTGCAGTCGAGGGGACAACAAAGATCTCGGCCATTGAGAACGTCAAATCATTTGTTGCTGGAGGATTCGGCGGCGCGTCAGCGGTCCTCGTGGGTGAGAGAATTCATTCAAACTTTACGCCTTCGCTGATACTCACCTTCCTCACAAGGTCATCCTTTTGACCTGACCAAGACACGGCTACAGACGGCTGCTCCGGGACAATACAAAGGTGCTATTGATGTCGTTCGACAGACCCTTGCCCGAGATGGCGTTACTGGGTGAGTGGCGGCCCCGGGACTTATGTAGTATATGTGCTCACGCGTCGTGGACTTCAAAGGATGTATAGAGGGATGGTCCCCCCGCTTCTTGGCGTTACCCCAATCTTTGCGGTCTCTTTCTGGGTATATCTGATCTCTCCTTTCCCCATTGAAATAATTAACCCGTCCGCTCAAGGCCTACGACGCTTCAAAGCAACTCATCTTTGCTCTGACCCCAGACAGGTCGAGCGAGAGACTCTCAACTGTAGAACTTGCTACCGCTGGCTTCCTATCAGCGGTGCCAACCACCCTGATTACCGCGCCAGTAGAGCGAGCCAAGGTCTTGCTGCAGGTATGAGTATGCATTCGGTACGCTGTGTTCTTTTTTAAAGGGAGATAGGTTCAAGGACAAGGCACGTCAGGCACCCAATACAAGGGTGTCTTCGATGTGATGAAGCATCTCTACAAAGAAGGGGGCATGCGAAGTATCTTCCGTGGAACGGGTGCGACCCTTGCCCGTGATGGACCCGGAAGTGCTGCGTATGATGATTTTCCTTACCCGGGTCGATGTTTGAGCTAATAATAATTGAGATTAGTTACTTCGCTGCCTACGAGGTCACTAAGAAGGCATTGACGCCAACTGGACCATCGACTTCTGAACTCAATCTTAGCGCCATAATCCTGGCTGGTGGGACTGCGGGTGTTGCAATGTGGTCTTTGGCAATACCCCCGGATGTTCGTTCGATCACTGGTGTGCTATTTCGAGACATTGATCAGTTGCAACAGGTGCTCAAATCAAGGCTGCAATCCGCTCCTTCGGGCACATATTCTGGTTTCTTTGATTGCCTGCGAAAGACCGTGGCCCGAGATGGTCTCGCGGCTCTCTGGAAAGGATTTGGACCCGCTATGGCGAGGGTAAGCTGAGCATTCAGCATTTAACCTATATTATTAAAATGTTGTTTACTCCAGGCATTCCCTGCCAATGCTGCCACTTTTGTGGGTCATTTCTTCCAACATTCCGAATGCAATGACTAATTTACAACTTGTGTAGCTTGGAGTTGAGGCATCGCGGAAAGTGATGGACAGTTTGTTCTAACTTAATCTCCCTTTAGTTAACGTCCCGTTGGATATCGCTACCTCGAGAGTGGATACCTGTGATTGGGCACTTGACATGGATTCTGAGCGGCGCCGCCTCGATATGTTGCCTTGCTCCTTGCTTGTAATAATTCTCACTCAGAGCATGCTACCTTCAGCAGTTGCCGTACATAAGTAGCGCGGGCATGAAATCGAATTCGGGTTGCCCGATCTATCAGCGCTCGGAGTTGCCGTCCTTTACGACACGGGCTGTTCCTGGTAAAGCCAGCTGCCTTGTGACTTGAACACCCTTGTTGCTCACGCTTTCATTGGTTTTCGTGCTATACTGGACACTGCCCCGTCTGATTCTGCAACATTTGGTGAATGTCAAAGTCAGTTGTGGTGAAGAACTCAAGGTCCGCTGGCACTGGGCATCAACGGGCTTTGTCTGCGTCTGAGTAAGGACTCTCTTCGCACTGAACTGGTCAGCAATACGTTAATCGTTCATCCTAGGATTGCGCGCAATGCACGGAACTTCGAGACCTGGTCAGCGTACCAAAACTGCGAAGAAGTTTCTTTTTCGGACATTCCTGACGAATTCATGAATGATGTTCAGGAGATCTTCAATACCCGTAATCGGTTATCAAAGACTTGGCTAGACAAGGTCCTTTCGTTCAAGGTCATCACAGCGAGGCGGCTGCTTACCAATGTACAGAAGTTTGCTGCTAAGTACGGCAGCGAGGGATTCGGCAGCTTTCTCAAGTTGGCCTTTGACACATCATCTCACCTTTTCTCGAGTGACCCAAAGACCCAGGGTGAGGAACTGATGGAGGAAGTCTCTGTGGTATTCCTCGCATGGAAAAGACTCCGTAAGATGAGAGCTGGTAATGAAAGATGGTCGGAAGCCGACTACGTTGCAAGTGTGTATGTCTCGTCAAGCTACTAACTGCACTCTTCGACGCGCTAATAACGACGACCATTTCAGCTATAATATCTTTCGGAGCCCTGCCATTAGGAACAGTGTCTTCAGGTCAGGAGTTTCGGCTGTCCATTTCGAGTTGCCCTGGCCTCACATTGACCAGGGTGCAGTGCCCGGTTTCTCTTCCCCAACCACCCAGTATTGTTGCAGATGATGCCCACCGTGTTCTAAATACCAAGACGGCTACTCCTGACTGTGCAGTCTTCCTCCCTACAGCACTGACGCGCCCTCTGTCGCAATCTGCAAAGTCCCCATACAAGGTTCTGAAGAAATTTCCAGCGATCGCGAAAGCTGGGACTGCAGCGAGAGGATCCTCGTTCCGGTATCAGAGTACCCCATGTGCTCAGCTCCCTGACATGCCTGGGTTCGAATTCGTGAGCAGCTTCTGGGAGGATAAGAAGCCAGTGCATACCTTTCCTGATGACGCATATCGACAAAATCGCATCGCAACAGCTTCCGGCGCCCGCCATCTTCACTCACTGAAGGTTAGAAGCCCTGTCATTGGACTAATCTGGGCAAACGGGAGAGTGCGAGCACATATTGACTGGTGTGAAGTCGTGGATGGAGATCCCGTGGGTTCAATGTTCCACACGTCTGAATGATTTGAATATTGAGGTGATCTTCCTAGGTTGTCGTGTCGGCTCCCTATTCGCGCCCCGGGCTTCACGGAGACTCGATGCCTGACCGACCATTTCATGAATGGGACTTGGATAATCCAAGCGACATCCTCCAAGTCTATTTCCTAGTCCGCAACATTGACGAATGGACTTGCGGTCGATTCCATCGCCGGATTGTAGAAGGTTTGAATCATTTGGTCGAGAACATCACTCTAAAGGACGGAACATATCAATCCTGGAAATGGGCCGGAAACACGTCGCCTGGTTTAGCTGTGAAAGTGCTCAAAGAGAATGCTGTTACCTCCTTTACCACGACCTCGTCTGGATCTTCTCCGCCAAAGAAAGACAAGCGTAGGCGGAGGAGGCGATCGAGCCACTAAGCGTTGAACGTTGAAAACAGGACGTGTTACACGACAATCTACCTTCTCATGTAGGCTATTATTTTGCGTTCATGTTGTGCTACAAATCCGCGCGTGATCATGCTTTATCTTCTATTTCCAAGCGGAAGGGATCTTAGTAACCACTTCTGCCCACCTCTCCAGCCTCCCTGATTCCCAATCTTCAATATGTGAAAGATGAGAAGCGGAACGTGCCTCTTCTAGTATCAATCTTTTTTCAGCATCACACCAGAATAAAACCCATGAGCCCATCCGGATGTGACCTGTGCTACGTTCAAAGTACCACTTGTTCACAGGGTTATTCGATCGACTGCGCCACACGAGGTCCCGACCTTCCCCCTTGCCTTCTTTCCCACCATTGGGATTGATGGAGAAGGGATGGCCTAGGCCGTATGATTCATCATGGAGGGCGACCCAAAGGAAGTCGACTGTACCATCACCCTGATGGCTGGGTAAGACAGCGAACTTGTCCAGGTACGATATTGGGGAAGAAGATGAACCGGGAACGGGCTCGTTGGTAACGATGGCTGCACCAACGTAGTCTCCGGCAACTACCACAAAGTCGAGGCACATTTCTAGGTGTTTATAGTAGGCATCGATGTCAAGCGTCCGTTGGAAGGAGGTTTGAAGTAAATAATTCAATTTATCCCTGTCAACATTGGCCAAATCGCGGATGACCTGTATCGGTTGACCGCGGCGGAGAAGAGTAGGCGTTTCGGGGGTCAGCTTGCGGTTTCCTTGTAAAAGTGCATGAGGGAGACTTGAAGAAACAGCGGGCTTATTGGTAATCAAGTTGGCTATAAGGGAACTTGGGGAACGATGTGATACCAGTATGGCAGAGGACGTTGGAGGCATATATGACAGGCACCTGCGTGCGAGGGCTAAATTTGAAAGGGCGGACGGCCGGTCCGCCAGCCACGCGGGATCGAACGTATCTCGGATGTAGTCGAATTCAGAGGTGAGGTTGATCAAGAGATGGGGATATCCTGAACGTGCATAGGATGGTACGCCACCTTCCCGATTGATGATCATCAGTCGCATAGGAGTGAGATTTATATCATCTGAGTAGTCTGCATGGGGGTCCAGTGGCTTTTGGGACTGCGACTTGCCACCGAGCTCGGCGACCTCTACCATCCCACGTGCGAGAGCTGCAACTACGTCATCGGCGTTGACACGGGTAGAACGGCAGAACGAATCTAGGGCGAAGGGGGGGATAACAGGGATTTCACCGGCGCGGAGGGCGGAGCGAATCGGCGCGAGGTCTTCGGGGAAGACATGCGCTTCGGGCAGAGTCGTATCATTGATGGATGTGTCACTGTCTCCCGGTCTGGGTCCCAGGCGAACGAACGCGCCCAGGACAGGACGCGCCTTGGCACCCTGGGCTTCGAGTGCAGCGACGACACGATTTGTTTCTTCTGCAACAGCAGCTCGCTCGCGATCGTCGCCTCTGGGTAGCTTGTCGTGCTCGACGACAATGACACTGACCAAACCGAGTTTCTCCAAGTATACCATGCCGCGAGAGATGCTGTCAAGCTGCCTGTCGCTAAACGGGCCCTGGAGCTTGACCAGAGCAGTGCGACAGTAGACCGGATTCAGGATTGAAGATATGACACGGCCTGTTTTTGTATCTGAATCCAGCGATTTCTGAGTTGGTGGTGCTTCGTCAGACGTATGACTGTGTGGGCGGGGGGCGGGGGATGGGAAATCGAGGAAAGGGAGTGCTGGTTTCTTATGGCGGTGTGGTTGGGGGATGCCGAAGCTATCTAGATATGACTTTGTGTCGCGCAAGGAGGGGTTTGCCCTCAGAATGGAAAGAATGAAATCCTATGTCAAAGGTGAGTGCTGTGGTGATCAGAAGGATATGTGTGGCGACTTGCGCTTTCTGACGGATCGAACTCATCGCCCTCTGGGGGTAGAGATGAAGGGGGCGGTTGGCGGAGACTCTTGATTGTCTGGAAGAGGGATGAGCGGGGGCGGGAGGAAAGAGAGGTGGACATACTGCATAGTAGGCGCGTAAGGATGCCCTGCGATGAGCGGTAAGGGCGGGTGCGGAGAAGAGGCGGGAAGAGGTATGTGAGAGAAAGGACATGCTTGGGGGAAAGAGGAGAGGGATGAGGGGCGGTTTTAAACATGTATCGCAGTGGAACGTTAACAGCAAGGCTTGGATGCTGGACGAGCTGTATTTGCTGTGAGCGCAATCCGCGACTCGAACGGCAATGGCACATTCCCCTCATTTACATCACAAAATGCTATTGGCCCTACTACCAACAAGCGAAAAAGAAAAACGGAGAATGTCTCCCCCCCCCATCTCCGCCTGACCGACGCCGTTAGAACGTCAGAATCCGAAAGTGTCGCCCCTGTGACTAGCACCGTGCTCAGTCGACTCCCAGCGGAAATAAGCAACAGACCAACACTCACGTCCACGAGTAGGATGTTATCTTCGCTGCACATGGCTTCCGTGAAGACTGGATCCCCCTCCGACGGCGCAGCCAGCTTCCTCCGCAAGACCCGGTACGGCAGCCTCGTGCGCACCTCTCCCACAAACACCCTGCTGCTCAGCACACTGGCGTCTCCAACATGCCATTCAACCTCGCACGACTCTGCTCTCTCCTGCCTGATATCCCTTCTGATCCCAAGCTGGTTGAAGTCCCACACTTCCAATATCCGCGAGCCCCTATGTCGATTTTCTCGCCCGCCCCCGACGATCCCACTAAATCGAGTGCCAAACACGTAGCATACCCACACGTGGGAGTGCGGTGCTTGTGCTATCATGCGCGTCCCAGCGGGTCCCCAGTCGGACCACTCGAAATTATGCCGAGTTTTGCCTCGCCCAAGCGTATCAACACAATCCAGCAGTGTGTTCGACAGCACGAACAGATCTATCGGAGAGATTTCTTCACCCTGCATGACCCAAATCGTCACAATATACAGCCTCGGCCCAGGTCCAATTGAAAACGGCACTTGACCACTTGGATGTGGTGACCAGTCGGTACAAGGGTCCGACCGAATTAGGAAACTCAATGGATGGACCCAGGGATAGCAGGCTGGATATAGAAATGCACAGAGATAGTCCACTTGTTCGAATTCGGTCCTTTCGCCCTTGCTAGAGTCAAGGTCTACCACGAAAAGCCGAGGTTGACTGAGGTTGAAATCGATGCCTCCGAAGCCACCTACCAGAAGAAGGCGTCCGGTAAGAAACGCAATCGCCATCAGGTTGGCGCCGTAAGTGCTCTGAATGGGACCAGAATGAGCACACGCAACGGTATCCGAGGTTGTCTTACCAGAAGCGTCTCCCCTGTCTTCCAATTCCATACCACGAGCTCTGACGGTGCCATTCCATGGCTGATGAAATGTACAGCAACGCGATCACTGTGGATCTGGACCGTGAATGTCAAATTTGCGGTGCGCAGGTCGACGTCATGTATGAGCACGGGCAACTTGGTGGCCAGAGGGTGTACCTTTCCGGTTGTCAGGGAACGTAGGTGTATCGAAGTTTCTATCCGCGCATCGTGTACGGTGGGTCTTGAAAGAGGTGAAAATACAGCTGTGGTGGAGGTACATGACTCACCGAAGCACCGGCTGTGCAATGAGGACGAGAAGATCTTGAGCAGGATCCAACGTAAAGTCTCGTAAAATGAAGTCCAAGTCGAGCGACCACACATGCTCTTGGATGTTGCGATAGTGAGACGGAAGGCGACGAAAGCCCAGGGCGCGGCCGCCCAGATGGTTGGACTGGGCCAATACGCCACCATAGAGTTCATATAAGGAGCCCTGCGACATGCGGACATCTTTCAATGCGGACCATTGCAAGGTGTGCCATGCAGCCTGGCTGTTACGGAGCATAGACAAGCGATCGGCGTGACCCATGACGCTGGGAGGACCATTTCGCATGCCAGAGACGGCCAGCTCGATTGTATACTGGCAGGAGGCGTTTTGCTGGACAGCTGCATGGAAAAGGCGGCACACCTGGAATGATAGTGGTATGAGTGAGTCGGGCAAGGTGGCGGTGGGGAATGGGGGGGACTCACGAGGCTACAAGTGAGCAAATCGCGATAGCCAAGATGGGAGAATACCTGGAGGATGACCTCGACGGAGAGGAGGTCGAGCATCACGGTAGTAGATGAGGAGTGCACGTGATCCGATGAGGCATTGCGCAACAATAATCTTTCTTGTTTTCCGCCCTCCACGTTCAAATGTCGCACAGAAACGGGCCGCCGTCGTCTACAAAGGTACCCTTCCACTCTCCCCCTCGCCCCCCCTTGCTCATCTTCCCCGCCGTCTAGTTTTACCAAGAGGACATCGTGAAGCGAATCGGTTCCCCGAACGTCCATGGTGTCGTATTGGTAAGAAGTGATCCTCTCTCTCTCCGCTCCGTCTCACTCTCCTTCTCAGCGCTGTTGGCATGATGCGGATGATCTCCCTCCCATCCCAAGCCCCCTTATGGATCCGCTTATGCGCCCCCTCACCCGCGGCGAGGTTGGCGTGTCCTTCCTACCGGGCGGTCTTCGCGAGATCGTCCTAGAATCCGAATACGAGTTGGTCGATCGTACTTTTCAGGCGGGCGATTATTGCAAGCGCAGCCTCGACGACGTTCGTTCCGGCGTCGTCGTCAGCACTCATGCACAGGCTAGGCTCGTGCACGCCATCAGCGGCGAGCCTGTCCAGGGCTGGGGAAACGTCAAGGATATTCGTCACGCAGCCAGCGTCAATGCGGGCGATTATGTCGTATATGACGATTGGATAGGGCAAGTAAGCAATTTCAATGTTTTACATGTCACCATCCAAAGCTTACTCCCTATCAAGGTCATCGAGGTACGCATCTATTGAAATGTGGTCTATCAGTTTGTTCAATCCCGCAGCTTTTCGACGAACTTGTCATCTCGGCATCAGGTACCCTCATTCGGATGCCGGAGATAAGCTCACGCCTCACAATCGGGGACAAAGGCCTTGTATGCCAAGCCACCTTTTACGCCGCAGCATCGAGTAACGAGAATTTTACCTAGGATATCCTGCCGCATCCTCTCACTTTCCACGGTATTCATAACGTGTGTCAAGGGGCCCCAATGCCAACAGTGAACGACACTGTAGTTGATCTCCAGCATACCGTGCTTGCCATATGTTGGCTAGCATTGAACCAGATGGTATGGTCATTCAATCTTTTCCTTCCTTCCTCTAACTCGAGTTCCCAGCTTGATCGTGATGTCGCATTGACAAAACGACGTCCTGAACGCTTTTGGCACGGAGAAGACCTCACAAAGCTCACGGTTCTGAAGACAAAGTCCGGTGACATTCGTGTCGGTGACAAAGTGATTATTCCCAATGACGAGACCGTTCCTACCGTGTCGTTTGAAACTGGGGTCGAGGTTGATAGCAAGATTGACAGCCGCACACTGTGTGTCCAGGAAACGCTGACAATTGTGACTGTTCTATGGCAAGATGGCGAGAGAGAGACCTTGCCGTCCACGGATTTGATCCCATACTTGAATGTTGATGAGTATGATTGTTGGTATGTATGAATTCCTCATCGGAGGATGTCCGCTCAAATGTGTCAACAGGCCAGGTGACCATGTACTATGGAAGAACGAAGACCAGGAACGTGTGGCCATAGTCCAGTCCGTCAATTCCATGGACAGGGTCGCTGTCATTCGCTGTGCGGATACTGGCACTCTGGAAACAGTATCTGTCTTAGAACTTGACCCAAACGGAACAGGAGACATGAGTCCCGATGTATTACATGGCCACGGTTTTGGCGTGCGACGGGGCGACTCGGTCTTCATACACCCGGTGGGTACCACGAATGGGTTTGCACCTCCACGCGTTCCCAAGATCGGTGAGATCGAGGAGTGGGTTCGTGAACCACCGGTGCGAGCCGATGGTGAACTTTGTGGATGGAGACGCACCATGGCCGATCTAGGAGCCCAGATAGCGGCTAATCGTAATACCCAACGACTTTATCTCTACGACGTTTCTCTTCCCAGTGTGGGTGACAACTCTCTCTCGTGGTTCGGGGAAGTTACTGAGGTATGTTCCGGAGATCTTCACTGACTCTTGTTTAACCGGGGATTACAGCTCCATTTAGATGGCTCAGTGGAGGTGACACACCCGAACATGGAAGTGTCTGTCTTGCCTCTGGAAAGATTAACAAGACTATATGACAGTCTGGAGCAGATCGAGGATGATGGGTGGGACGAAGAAGTGTCAGAACGCGACTCGAACGAGGAATACTCGGAGGGCATTTGGCTCCAAGATGGAGACGGTGTTTGGCGGTACGATAAGAATTCTGACGACGACGAATGGGAGGAAACAGACGAGGAGCCAGAGGAAATGGAGGTTGATATTCCCTGGACAGAGACTGAGTCATCACCGGGACTAGATGACGACTCACTTAACCTCCCTCCAAGTAACGCTGCACTGGATCTTGCTGATTCCATCTCTCCGCTCCCAATTTCGCCCTCTACGTCGCCGGAGATGAGCCAAGAATTGGTTGTGAATACTACAGCAAAGGACACGGTTGAAGTGGATGACGACTCCTTTTGGAAACGTTTCGAGATCCTACCCTCTGCCCCTACCGACCACGCCTTTCACTCCACGTCCGCTAGTCAACCTTCAAGAGCTTTCCTTGCTCGCCTGACCAAAGAGTATCGAGCTCTCTCCAATAGTTTGCCCGGTGAATGGCATTCATGAGGATGATTACGCTTTGACCCTGATCACATTTGCCAGACTCTATCATAGTGCGTGCATACGAGGATCGTTCGGATCTTTTGCGATGCTTGATCATCGGGCCAGAAAATACGCCGTATGAAGATGCACCATTTGTCATAGATTGGATGCTAGACTCCAATTTTCCTCAAAGTCCGCCCATAGCTCATTTCCTCAGTTGGACGAATGGCAATGGGAGAGGTGTGTATGCTCTGTTGTGGTTCACTGACATGTGCTCACTTCTATGTCAAACCGCACCATCCAGTCAATCCGTAAGTGAATAGGAGCATACAAGCCACCTTGAACAAACAATCATACATTTTTAGTAATCTTTATGAAGAGGGCAAGGTTTGTCTATCAATCCTAGGAACATGGTCTGGCGATCGCACCGAGACCTGGAGCGCGTCAAGATCGAGTTTACTACAAGCTTTTGTCTCCATCCAAGGTCTCGTGCTAGTAAAAGAACCGTGGGTCGTAATGGTTTGCTAGTGGCGTTTTCTAAAGTCATCTAGATGGTTCTGCGAGCCCGCGTACGAAAAGCTGAGGGGCACAGAAGAAGGCATGGTCAACAGGTCATAATTCCGCACATCAAAGGTTCTTTTATACTCACCGCTATATAGTCGGCTATACAACGAAAAGGCATATGTCCTGTCGAGGGGATTCGTCCGCCGAGCGCTCGAGATTCCTCTTGGTGGTCTAGAGTCAGAGATCAGTTGGCTGTATTATACCAGGGGAAGGCTTGCTAAAGTCCTCGATGATGCCCGGCAGCTGATTGAGAAGAGCAAGAACGAACCTGCGAGTGACCGCGATCGAGACCTTGCGGTGCCCCGACTGACTGCAGGAGGGATCATCACACTGGAGCGGACCTTGGGGAAGCTCCAAATTTTGCTGAACCGAAATCACACTACAGGAACAGCATAATTAACTCATCTAGCATCTCTTCTGGAATCCTCTTGGTATGACGTAATAATATCTATCGGGAATGTTGTACGTTCATCGCTAATGTAGCCAAATGTCACGTTGGAACGAAGCCCCGCCACGGGTACCAAGGGGGGATGACAACAAACATTATTGTAAGTTCAATGAGATTCAAAGGAGAATTGCGGAAAGCGTATACAGTACTAAAGAACGACTGGAAACACGACGAGCTGCGCGTCCAAAAAAATCCTGCAAACACAAGCGCGTGGTCCCACAATATGTCCGACAAAACAAATTGGACAGTATTTACCAGCTCCTTTCAGCACTGACCTAGGAAGCTGTTTTTTGGGAACGCTTGTCCGTAGTCGTGTGTCCATGTCGTTAGGTTCGGGTTGCTGTACGCCTCGATGTACCTTCGAATTTGTGAGAACGCACAACAGGACTGTCAGGGTGCACTTACTGCTCAATGTAAGCAGCAGTAGGGAAATCCTTTGGATCACAGCCGATGTTGATCGCATTCTTTGGTTGGTAAACACGAATCCAATCAATCCTCATGGTCGTCGGGAAGGTAAGCGCCGTGAAATCAGGGGGCGCAAAATTTGGAGAAATCCCCAGATTGGCAATCAAATACTGTGGGATAGCTTTTCAGTTGGTGTCACGTAGGTAGGGTAAGCGTGTACCATGGGTTCGGGCGGTACCGGTCTGTCTGCGATCTCGGTCAATGAATCAGCTGTCATCCCGCTTGCATTCAGCGTCCAAGCAACTTGATCATTTGTAATCCAGGATATGTACTTGTACTTTCGCGTGAGATCAGAAGGTCCAAGAATTCATGATACACTTACACCACCATCAGACGCGTAACCTGGGACATCATTCGACGTCAATAGGGGATAGTGCGAAGGGAATAGTAAATACCGGGTTGATACTCGTATCCATATGTCGCGAAGCATTTTGAGGTCAGCTCATAGCAGGACTGATCTGCAACAGTTCAGCGCATCGCGAGCATGACACAAGGTGGCCGCTTACTTGTAGTCGTCACTCCTGAGGTAGCCTGCTGGAAAACACCACCGGTGTACGGATTCAGCTGAGTGATAGACGGATTTGGGATGTTGAAGTTGCCTGTGGAATTTTTCCATTCATAGGCAGCATTCATAGGCTAAGTGAATACTGATTAGAGTGTGTAATTCATCACACAATTCACGTACAGCCCACTGTGCAGACTGTGAGACTTCACCCTGAAGTGGCATACCTGCGACCTACAATCATGAGCAAGAGCGTGTGGTTCGTGGATGACATGACACACTTGGGATTCAAAAATATCGATCTCTGGTGCCGAACGGCCGACATATGTTCCGTCTGAGTGGACGGGTCCAGGATGTGATTCACCTTTACAGGTACATCTCGATAAACGTTGGCCGGGAAGATAAGACAAGACGCCTCCATTGCTTGGGTCACCGTTGGTTAGAGCCGCCGTGGGTCCACCATTGTGCGTTTGGTTCGCTACGGTACCAACGTCACAATTGTCATAAGAATAAGGCCACTGGACGAAGATAAAGACATGTTATGCTCATAACAAAGGAACAAACTGTACCATGCCCTCCAAAGAAGCACCATATCCCACGCGACCTAGCAATGGTGTTTGAGTTGATGAATAATCAACCTAGTCGTACACTCACCTAGATTGCCCATCGTCCATACTGAAGAGGAGAATTAGTGTCTCGACAACAAAAAAGGAATGTACAAGTTCGAACCTGCAGGCCAGAGTCCTGAAAGGGCACGGTAGAGTTAGCAGCGTGTGGTAATATATGGGCAGGAATCTCTGTGCGTACCGACTACGCTATTGGACCCCGGTAAAGTAGCGGATACTAGTACCATGCCGCCGGTGAAACAAAACTTGTTCCAAGTGGAGAGCATTCCACTGACGTAATTGAGGTTGTTCATGCTCCGTTGTACCATCGTAATTTCAAGTGCACCGTTCTTGGTTGTTATCTGATCAGGGTAGTACCACTCCAGGTCGTTGGTCTAGTTTGCATGTCAAGAACAATGCTTGATCGGAAAAAAGGGGGGGTAAATGCTACCTGCCAGTAATGGAGATCAGCTGCCTCCCAGTATGGGTCGTCACCGGGCCAAAAAGTGCGGTTGTCAGTGTTGAATTCGTCGCTAAAAACCAGTTGCCACTCCGAACCATCGGCGAACGATGTCACTGTAAGCGCCGAGGATGGAGTGTCGACATCGATTAGACCAAAGTTATTCGGCATGGCAGGAATCTATGCGAAAGACTATGAGTTATGTGGCATGATAAAGTATATTACTCCTTGCCTGGCCGCTGGCATTGATACCACCTAGATTAAAGCCACCCGCGTAAGAGAGTGTGTGGGTAGTGAAATAGGATATCATGGGATATCCGGCGCTGGAGAACACGTCAAAAGAAGGTCGAATAGAGGAAAGTGACATACAACAGGGTGACGAGACTGACGGCGAGAAAAACCAGGCAGCCAAGGTTGGTCAAGCCTCTGTAAGTGAGCACGCTGCCGCCGCGGTCACTCTTTCTATCACGCCGTGGATCGGGATTGTGGAGAAAATCATCAGGCTCGGGGTGATTCGGAGAGAGATCAGCTCCCCAGGATTGGGGGTCGGGTGAAAGGGAGAACTGGAAAGCAGAGATTGGTGGGTAAGAAGGAGCACGGAGGGAGGGCTTGCCTTGTTGGAGATGGATTGTACTTGGATTGCGGATGGCCGGCCTGCGGCTGCGCCGGAGTACGGGGAGTCGTTCTGGGGAAATGGATGGGGTTAAGTGGGAAAGTGAGTGGGCGAAATGAAGACGCACGAGGGAGTTGACGCTGGGAAAGGTTCGGATTGATGGAGGTGCTCTTGCGAACGCGGCCTGCACGCCTTGAGGAGCTCTTGCGGAGGGAGGGAGGAGACTTGCGGTGGAGGGTGCGTTCGACGCAGCCTGGGCGTAGAAACGGCCGTGGGTATCAGGAGCTCGAAAGGCCATGGAGAAATAAACAGGGAGGACGTTGTAAACGAGCGGTGGTGGGATTCAGACGGTTACGAGTTTACTGTACACTGTCGACGACAAAGACAACAACCGGGGCCCCCATCCTGAAACAATTAAAAATAATTAAATAATAATTAGTTCACCAGCATCACCATCCGCTCCACCACCTTTCTCATGGCTCCATCCCACCCCTCGTCCCGACCAACTGCACTCAGGAGCGCCGACTTCTCCATCACGTAGCGACCGCGCGTCGCACTCGGTGGCGAACCCAGGACATCATCACCCTCGCACCGTCTCTCCAGCGCCACCAGGCTATCCCTCGCCTTCTTTATCCTTTCACGCTTCGAAGGGCGTCCTTTTTTCTTGCACCCTTCTCCTGTCGGCATCGGCGCGACCTCGGCATCCCCCACCACAACTTCGCGCGGGAGTGCTCGAGGACTCTGCGGATACATCTCTGCGTGTGGCAGGACCTGGAATGCTTGTGCTTGCAGCAGGTTAGACTGTACATAGACAACATGTGGTCGAATAGGAAGCAAAAACTCTCCATCTAGAGCGTCGGGGAGCATTAATATTCCTTCATACACATCTTGTGTGATGCATCAGGCACACGGAAGGGAAAAAATCTCAGCAAGCATGCGCACCGCAAGTTAGTTCTACTTGCGCAGCGGAATACAATGACGGCCTCGAGGTAGATGGCTGAGTGTGGAATATCGCGTACAGACCAAACAGGGCTGCAGCGCGTCTCAAGGGGGTTTCCCCATCATTGATGCGTTCTGGAATCCATCAAATCGGAGATATAGGAATCTGATGGACACACTCACCCGAGAAAAGTCGCATGACAACTCTGAGAAATGCTGCACGGGAGCGTGTATCAAACACCTTGAACTGGATCCATGTCCAGCCCTGCCGTTGCCAAATCTCCTTGAAGAGGGTAAAGGGATGGTTCCGGGAGTGTGCAGACCGAGTGTACTGTTGTGAGTACTCCTGAATGAGGCAGTCGATATCTGCACGAGCAGCATGGACGAAGGTGGAGGACGTGAAATAGGCAGGCTGTAGTATGATTTCTCCACGACTGCTCGAGGGCGACGGAGCGACAGGCATACCGTACTAGTATTCTCAAGCCAAGTTGGCATTTCCTTTCCGATAAATTTACAAACAAATGTACACACCGGGGCAACCTGCGAACATCTTGCGGACAGCCCTACAGTGCCAATGGCGCCACCCTTTCTTCCCCGGAGAGGCAACCTGACATGCTTCTTCTGCCTGTCAGCGGTAAGTCCTGCTCCACTCGACTCCCGATCCTATCGCTGTCCCCACTGTGGCTGCTGGAACAGATATGACGCCAATGGGGAAATCATGTCTGATGAACCAGCGATGCACGACGAAAAGTTGAACGCGCGCTCCTTTGCGAAGCGTGGTTTGTCTCCCCCTGCAGTCTCTATGGTGCTGCTCAAGGTTTCCCTTCACAGCATCCCCGAACAAGGACAGGCTCCCATCCATGTACGGTAAAGGTCCATTCTGCCACGCATGTCAGACAAACCAAATGCTCCTCGTCAACCTCCTTTCAAATTATCTGCCTCCTCCACAGGCAAGTTCCTTTGCAGAAATTACATATGCAACTCCGTCAATTCGGACTATTGTTTCGCAGCATCCCGATTACGCTCAGCGCGTGCAACAACTCCCTGCGTATCGTGAATCGTTGCACGTCCGGTACCCCCCCGTCTGCGTGAATTGCCTACCCGCAGTAGAAGACGAGATAGAGCAGAAGAATCAGATGGCTCGGACGAAAGCCCTCGGAGGCTGGCTCAAAGAAAGCAAAGGAAAAGAAAGACAACGGTTAGCATCTCGCGCCGGAAAGGACCGTGGGAGGCTGGGATTCCAACTTGCTATCTGGCGGGTAAGGGGTGCTTTTTGGTGGACCACCCTCTTGTGCGTACTTGTTGCCCATGCAGCCGGTAGGTGCAATTGCTTCGTACGTTGGATTTCGTTGATCTCGCCTCCCAGCGATTCGAGGTTGCGATTTTCCACATTCGCTTGCCAGAACCATTCCTGTACTCCCTACTTTCTGTCTTCTCTCGCTCTTTTATACAGCTTGGGACCCAACCTACTATCGCTTCCAGAAAGCAAGAGTACAGGGACGCGATGTTCGCATTAGAGGAAAGACTCCCTATGTCGTACGTTCCGCGTCATAATTCATGCGAGACAAGTGGCTCACATTGCACAAGACCCTTCAGGCATTCTCCTGGTTCTCTAGATTCACCACATCTATTCTCCTCTTTCTGCCATGGCAGTCCTCATCTTTGGACTATCTCCGTACCGCTGCCTATCCACTGTCGTATCGTGTTAGTATATATTGTTCGCTATCACTCGTTGTCGAACTATTGGTATGTTGCCTTTTCACTGGTCCTTGAGCTATCAACGCAAACAAAAATAGGTGCTCTCGTCGTCGTTCACCATCTTGCATCTACAGCGCCCTCCGACAATCCGCCTCGTTGAGACGTCAACGGGATCCTCTTCCATGCGTGATACTCCCGAATCATTGGCACATAGTGCACGTGCCTCTCCCATGCCCACAGCACCAGTCAACAACGAACCAGACCTTCTCGCCTCCCTCACACTTTCCTCTAAACCGCTCATCTCCTCCACTAACCCGATGTTTGGTCACCCCTCCTTAGTGTCTCCCACCCCTGCCGCAACCGCTTCCCAATCATCCCCAATCAAAGTTGATGAAGGGCCAGACGAAGATGCGATGGATTGGACTCCGACCAACCCGTCTCCCGTCAAGGTCAAGAAAGCTGTGGACGACGACGGGGCTTGGCTACGTCCCCAGCGATTTTTCCCTCCTGAACGTCCCACGGGCCTCGAGAGCCTGTTCGCGAACACTAAGCTCGATGACGGAGACAAACATCCTGCCAAGCCAATCACTCCTGTACAGAGAGGCCTCTCGAGTGCGAAAGCAATTGGATGGTGGATAACCACGATCACTATAATCCTGATACCTCTAGGTACTATTGTTTATCACAGGTGGACGAAGGGGTGGATACAATGATTGATACACATCCACTGTATCGCAGCACACTGGCTGGCGAATGACACTACACGAGTATCTTGACTGCGCGTAGGGATGAGTGTCGATCAAAGCAACCAAAGAATGTCGTATATGGGTGTGGGTAATTATGTGGAAACAGGGGTATGAACGCAGGAAAATGACAATGCGTTGATCAAGATATCAGATGAAAATATGAGCAGAAGCATCAAATTGCATCGTCCAGCAAGCAGATGGAATTGACGTGTCCAATGTAAACAGGGATAACCATGGACCTTGTGCACACAACCTCTGTCTGAGATTAATATCCACTGTACCCATGGTGAAGAGGAACTCCGTATTGATCATATTGAATGGGTCTATTGATGCTGGGTGCCCGTCCAAGAGACTCTTGCATTATTGGCTGCGGACTGGGGCCACGAGCGAGGTCCGCATACCCACCGACCGGGGCGAGATGTGCCGGACCAGCAGTGAAGTCATGATCGGGAATAGGGCTGAGCACTGTAGTAGCATGTACGCCAATGGGTCCCCGCATTTGATCGTCGGCGAGACCGTGGCCGGAGCCCGAGTGAAACGACGATGCACGAGACAATGGGCGATGCTGGCCGGAGAAGTCAATGTCTTCATTACTTCCAGGTTGCCAGTCGATGGGTTGCATGCGACCCTCAAAATCAGAAGAAGGTCTGAACTTCCACTTGCGAATGATGGTCCACACAATTATTGCGGCCCCAACAGACGCGGCAATGACGATGAGAACCGTCATCGCCGCATGTGACATGCCTGAGGAGGACGAGGTTGAGCTAGTTTGCGTAGCTGTTGGCGCGCTACTGGTAGTCAGGTACAATGTGGACTGTGTCGGAGTCGATGCGAATGGTGCACTAGCTTGCACTGATGTCTGAGGAGTGCTAGATGGATGGTTTGAGGTGGAGGACGTAGTGGTGGGCACGGCGGATGAGGCGGTACCCGACTGAGTAGACAAAAGTCCGCCTACCACGGAATCCAACAAACCACTTCCACTAGTTGTAGAGGGGCTCTACGAGATCATTGCTTCAGTAACCTTAGATGTTAAATGTCTGAAAGAGCCGAGCTCACCGCAGACGTAGAAGCAGACACAACCTCAGAGGTCGTCTGGACCGAAACCGAATTCGCGGGTGCTGTCTGGGCTATAGCGGAGGTAGCTTGAGTGGGCTGAGCAGCGGGTGAAGTTGAGGGTGTTTGCTGGCTCTGCGTCGAGGGCTGATTACCCGAGACATCGGCGGGTGTCCGTTTCTTCAGTAGACGACCGAGGTCGGCATGGTCACGGCGGTGGAGGCCAAGGGTGTTGGCGTTGGAAGGGGCAGCGACGGCCAAAACAAGGGAAAGATAGACGAGGAAAGTAAACTTGAATCTTGTCATCTGGGAACGGCTTTTGGAGACGATAGAGACGAAGGCGAGGTGAAGGGCTGCTGCGAAAAGCGGGTCGGGAGGAGACTGACCGAACGGCGTGTAATTACGATGTTGAGAAAGGAACGTAGCTAACGTGAAGGAGCGACTGTCGAGAGTACAAGGGACTGAGACGAGATGAGACTAAGCTACTGTCAACCACCAGCTGCCTAGGGAACCGCGACACCCGTCATTAATCATTTCCTAATCCGTCCTTCAAGTTCTCAGCGATAGGTTCAATTGGTCTCATCGCCTAAGCTAAATCTCTGCAAGACATGTCCAAAACTATCCGGTATTGAAACAGTTCCAAAGTAAAAGCCAGAAACCGGAAGCTACACTAGGGATGGCTTGTCAATGACCACTGGCTGAGTGGAACACTGCTTGGCTGTACATATGACGAGCTTGACACACCCGACCACTGGGGAGTCATCAGAACTTCCAGCGTATATTCACCAGCGGGCAAATCAACCACGAGCACCGTCACACCCGTGTTAGGCTGATCCGGCCAACCACTCGGGGTGGCAGGGTCAGTGGGCAAACGCACAGCCTCCATAGTGGTGAACTGAGCCCCTGCTGGAGGATTCAATAAATCAACCGACATAGTGTTCTGTTCCAAGGTCAACGTGGCGGTTTGATTGTTGTTGCCAAGTGTAACAGTGGCGTTGGTATGCGCTCGCCACATGACTTCTGCCGACGCGTTGATCTCATCTTGGATGAGCACTTGCAGGCGTTTGTTTATCAGACGAATTCCGCGCTCAAAAGATGTCCTATACGCGTGCTATAGCTCCTGCATCGATAGTAGTGACAATAGACTTACACATTGAAATATGCGCTGGCCAAGTCGCCTATGAAGAACGCCGTCGAGCCGCCAGGTACATCGAAGACAGTGCTGGAGCCCTGAGTAGTCCCTGAAGAATCGAAGTTCACAGTCGGTGCAGCTAACACGTTTTGGTTGGCCCCGCCAACAAGGATCGTGTTCTGGCCTTCCGTCCGCTTGCGATAATATAGCCACCTCTCGCTATCCTGCGTGTCATTACTGAAATAGCCCTCAGCGATATAATTGCCATCGCCGAGTTCTCCAAACCAGCGGTGTCCCAGGGCATCAACCACGAAATCACCACAGTCTAGGTCGTTGTGGGTCTGATGGCCTTGAAGCGTCCCAGCCTTCGTCGCGACAAACAGTGCATTCTCGTCTGTCCAGGAGGACCGCATCGAAGCCCACTGATCGGTGCTGTTATCGAAGAAATGGTCGAGAGCGAGACCATCCCAAAATGCCCCATATACTGCCGGGTTATACCAGAACATGCTCCACGGATCTGCAGCATCCGCCTGGTCACGCTGGAAGAGCTGGTATTCAGGCATGTTATATTGGTCACCATAAAAGAGCATGGGGTTGGCGGTTGCTGTGTACTTGTTTGGACCAGTGTCGCCGTAGTTGAACAGGGAACCAGGGCCGGTGGCGTACATGTGGAAAAGCCCTGAGAGCTTCATGCTGGGGTTCGCATCAAGAAGGTTGTATGCCGAACCAGTGGCGGATAGGAGCGAGGACGCCAATTCAGCGTGTCCTGTCGAACCGAAGTACCAATAATCGTTGGTTTCCGACCAAGTACCGTCACTGCTAGGTGCGAAGGCGCAATTCTGGGCAGCATTTGTAACCGTCATATCGAGGAGCTGCTGGGCAACGCCAGTGGTGTCGTCTCCGAGGATGGCAAGCGAGCCCATGGTGAGGCCGTTGTTACAAACGCAGTTCCAGTTACCCATTGTGTTGTTTCGCCACCAACCATAGTATAACGGATCGTTGGCATCATCGTATGCAACAGCACCATTGTTAAGGCCATACTCAATCATAGTGAAGCGGATGCTTTCGAGCTGGTCCGGTGTCCACTGATCATGTAACCAATCATAAGCGATGCCGTAGGCCGCTGTTAACTCTGCAGTGTCAAGGAAATGGGTGGGGTTCCATCTGGTGCTATTATTAGGTCCCCAACCATCTGTCAGATTTCCAGCGGCGTTCTGGGGGTACGTGTGAGATAATGAAGATCGGACATCGGACGACAGGCAAACCTGAAGCTCGGTCCAAACCCTGTCAAGCCATTTTGTATCGTTGGTCATCCGATAGACGTATGAGAACGCCTTGACGCGTTGTTTGACCTGTCGAGCGGGGTCCAAGATGCCATTGCCGCTGTCCATGACATACGGAACGGGAGGCAGGTTCATATATTGTGAAGCATTTAAAAAGATGGTTGCATTCCATGAAGAAAGGTATGGGTCGTTTTTAATCAAATTAGGGAGAGCCTGCCACTTGTAGGAAGGTGCGATGAGACGAGGACGATCGGAGCGTACTTGAGTCGGGCTAGGGTTGGAAGGTTGAAAGGGATCTTGTGGCCAGGCAAGGTCAGCATCCGAAGTGGAGATGAATGTGGGCGTGGTGAAGGCTGCGGTATCGGTCTATTTGGAAAGGTGGTTGATAGTTAATACTAACGAGTAAAAGGTTTGAGGGATACGAACGGTAGCGGGGTAGAGCGGGAGCATGTAAAGACTATCAGTGCCGGTTGGATATATGCCAATAGCATTCTTGGCCTGGATAGCGGAGGTAGCAGCGCTGCCGGCAGTCGAAGAGTTTTTGCTGGCGCGCGAGCCAAGGACGCCACCGAGGACGGCCCCAACAATTACAAGGACAGCGATGGGGACACCGAACTTGATCCAGTTGCTGACCGTTTTCTTCGAAGGTTGTGGCGGAGTGATATAACCGGTGGATGCATTGTAGTATGGGTCGCCAGAGCCGTACGGGGTGGTTCTGTTGTTAATTGAGGAGTAATTGGTAGCCATTCTGGATGGTGGGCCGGTGATGCGGCCTGAAGAGAAGTAAACGAGAGACGAGGATGGGACGAAAGGACCGAGGCCAGCGAGACGACGAGGGTTTGAGTCAAGGAGGACGGAGAGTGGGTCTCACGGCTAACTTCGCTGGCGACCAGGTTCACACGTTGCCAACATAAGCTGAAACAAGGCTTGTCACCGCAAGGCATCACAATATCTGTATGCATTGCGTGGAGAACCCTCGTAAGACTCATGAGATTTATCGTCCTTTGTCCGTTTACATGAAATACCCACATAGGAGTGTTCCGAGATAGCAACTCAAACTAGTGGAGGCTGCACATCCTCAAAAGTTGAAGATCATGTCGGGGACCTGGCCCAACATTGAATCTGCATGTGATGAAAACAAGTTTAGTTTCATAGGTTTGCGCAAAGCCACTTGGCAGTCACCCGGGCACTCACGATCCCTTCCTCACAGACATTGGAGGTATCGACCGAATTTGAGCAACACCGCGTTTACTGATTTCGCTGCCAGTAAATCTTACCGATCCCGTCTTTCGAGGCATCTATCACGGCAAGAGGAAACATGAAGGCATGTCCATTAAATTCAATGGGTTATCTCAGGACAGTAATAATACTGAGATTGATATACAAAGACGAACTTGACGCGATGCTGGAGCGATCCTACCTCGCCGGCGTCAAGGCGATGATCATCACAGGGGGCAGCTTGCACGAGTCCGAGCTCGCGTTGGATATTGCCCACCAAAAAGGTTGGTGTCCAGTCTGTCTCTTTTGTTTGGCGTCATGCTCTTCTCGTGCCCCGCTTGCAAACAGGGCTCTATGCAACCGTGGGATGTCATCCAACACGTTCGAGGGAGTTTGATCAGCATCCTGGAGGTCCGGATGCTTATCTGCTTGCATTGGACAAGCTCATTGGGGACAACCTGCGGCCGAGTGGGAGAGTAGTTGCAATCGGGGAATGTGGTTTAGGTGGTCATCCTATCAATCCCCCTGGAGACGTATAGGAGTGGCTCACTTCCTGCAGATTATGATCGAACCCATTTTGCATCCAAGCAAGAGCAACAGAGACATTTTCGTGAGTGTAAAGTGCTGATATGAAGGATCGTCCAAGATATCTACCTTGTGCGTCCGGCAGGTGCACAGCTCGCACTAGCCAAGAAATACCACATTCCTCTATTTCTCCATTCTCGGGCTGCACATGTTGACCTGGTCAAGATTCTCAAAGAAGAGGGGTTCAGCGAGGATGGAGGAAGAGGTGTTGGTGCGAAAGGTGGTGTTGTGCATAGCTTCACTGGAAGCAGCGAAGAGGCTGCAGAACTTGTGAGTACCCTGCGCGCATCAACAAATTTGACAATCCTGTTATGAGGGGGCGAAGATCGGCATGGGATTTTATATCGGAGTAAACGGGTGTTCCATGAAGACGGAACAAAATCTCGAAACACTGAAGAGTATTCGCCTAGACAGACTCTTACTCGAAACTGGTAAGGCAAGGAGTACTTACCGCTACATAGTGCTGAGACGGGACTGTTGCAGATGCACCATGGTGTTCCATGACAAGTACACATGCCTCGAAAGGACATCTGGACGCCTTGCCAGCTTCACTGCGCTCCCATTATTTTCCTGCGGCGGTTCGGCCAGAGTCGTTCGTCCCTGGCAAAGCAGTCAAGGGCCGGAACGAGCCATCGTCAATCGGAGGGGTTGCATGGGTAGTGTATAGATTGAACGACGCCGTACCATTTGAGAGGGTGACGGACACGGTGTACAAGAATACCGTACAGCTCTTCGCTCTCCACGAGCTTGCTTAGTTACGTACTGTAACGTGTGGACAACCACCACTTCAAGTTGAAAGCGAGCTCCATATACCATTGAGCTGACCATGCCAAATTCGACACTCGACACTTCCACCCTCTATGGCGTCCTCTCCGTCGTCGGACTTGGCTGGTATGTGGTGCTGTGGTCCATCGGTCTACTGGGATGCCGGATTGGGTGAGCCAGCCGCCGTTCGAGACAGTAGCAGTTTGATGTTGACTACGTTTGTAGTCGCACACGATATCGTCTCCGTCCTCGTTCTCCTCTCGCAACGTCCCCGGACGCACCAGGCGTCTCAATTTTACGACCTCTCAAAGGCTTGGATACCAACTTATACGAGAACTTGGAGTCCACGTTTGTTCAGGAATACCCGAATTTCGAGATCTTGCTCTCTGTTGCCCATGAAGACGACCAAGCCCTGACGGTGGTCAGAGAGCTGATGACCCAATACCCTCAAGTGGATGCCAAGATTATCGTCGGTGCGCATGTCGCATCGCAAGCTACATGTTTCGCAAACTCACGTATTCCGTTGACAGGGGAGGAGATTGTCGGCGTTAATCCAAAAGTGAACAACCTCACGAAGTCCTACCGACAGGCCGCCCACGACATACTTTGGGTCATTGATTCTAATATCTCAGTTGCGCCTGGAGCGCTCGCTCGCGCAGTAGATGTCCTTACGGAATCATCCGTGCCGCGAAATCCTTCCAAGAAGCGCGTCGCCCTAGTTCATCATGTTCCCTTTGCGACCGAACACGAAGGATATCTTGGCGCACGAGTAGAAGCGGCATTTTTGAACACCAACCACGCCAAGATGTACCTCGCAATCAACACTGTGGCCATCGAGTCTTGTGTAGTCGGAAAATCGAACCTGTATCGTCGTTCCGACTTGGAGAGGGTCAACGGATCGCTGAAGCCTCGCAAGGAGACGGACCCGAGGGAGGGCGAGTATGGGCTTGCAGCCTTTGGGTCTTTCTTGGCTGAGGATAACATGATTGCCAGTGCGCTTTGGCACGAACTGGATCTTCGACACGACCTTTCTTGCGATGTTGCACACAATGCAATAGGCAAAATGACGTTGGCTGATTACGTCTGGCGCCGCGTTCGGTGGATACGTGTCCGCAAACACATGGTCCTCGCGGCTACTGTTCTCGAACCATTCACAGAGAATCTGGTAGTAAGTTCCATCGCCGCTGCTAGTATCAAGTACCTCTTCGGCGTGCCGCTGTGGGTCTTTTTGCCTGTCCACCATTCTGCGTGGCTTTGGGTTGACTTGGACGTATACGAGTCACTCGCCGGCTATCCACTTCCGGCTCACGAACGGTGGAAGTTTATTGGGGCGTGGTGCGTTCGAGAGTTGTTGACACTTCCTATATGGATCTTGGCCGTGTGCGGAGATGAGGTTACGTGGAGGGGCAACCGATATCAGGTTTTGCGGGCTGGACAGGTACGGAGGACAGGGAGTGGTGGCACTCGCAATGGAGGCTTCTGGAGGCGGTGGTGGGATCAGGAAGGAGATTCGTTATCTCAGTATGAATCGCTGCCCATGAATGAGCCGATCTGATGTAATGGGACGGGATTGAGATTTACAGCAACGATAAGTATTACGACCATATTATAAGTGATACACATACAGCAAGTGATGATTAGAATGTACAGGAAAATGAGCAAGGTTGGTGTATGCATACAAGGGATGGGTGGATGTCATGAAAGACGAGACTGTGTGTGTGGTATGTCCGTGGTGCCAGCGGAAGAGTCAAGAAGAGCGGCTCTTGCCTCGTCTTGGCTATGCTTTGCCAAGAGACGGAAGTTGTGAATCATGACGACTTCGTCAAAGAAGGCATCGGACCACTCGTCAGCTGCGCACACGTCAAGGGCTGATGTTCGGATTCTCATATCCCGGCCATCGCACGTTATCTTGCACAGGGAGGATTCTAGATTAGAAGAGGCAGAAGGTTGTGGGCTTTGGCGTGAGTCTCGAGCATCTTTCTGGCGCTGGTTGGAAAACCAGTTCTTGACTTGATGGTATTCTCTTGAGCGACAGTGAGAGGTCTACTGCACTGAGGAAGACGGGGACAAGTACCTCTGTATGATGATGCCGAGTTGTGAGACCCAAGCCTCGTCTGGATAGGGGGTGATCTCGTCGTAGACCATCTGCATGACCATGCGCTGGCGGACGGTTGCGGGGGTCTTGCCTGTGGAGGGGATTGCGAGAGCGCGACCCTTGAGCTCGCGAACTCGGGCATCGCGTTCGGAATGAGGCTTTGGAGTAGCATGGGAGCCGGCGTGCTTTTGGACCTTTTTCCTAAGATTGTCTTCGGAAGCACCGCGGAGATGGGATTTGGACCGAGTGGAGAGGGAGATTGGATGTGGTCGGGAGGGCCTGTCTGAGAGCGGGGCTCGGCTTCTAAGGGAGCGCCTTGAGAGCGGGTCGTGGAGGAGGAGGGATTCCTGAGATGAACCGGGGTGCTCGTCGACATCCATGACGTCTACGGATGCATCTCTGGAGGAGGAGGATACGGGGCTGTCGGCGGTGAGGGTGTCTTCCTGTCCATTGAAGGAAGAGAGGGCGTCTGGGGACGACAGAGTGGAAGAGACGGAGGAGACGGAGAGGGCTGGATGGGGATGCATGAGGAGATGAGCGGCGAAGGATGGCGGACGATAAAGCAGATACCTGGCGAGAAAGTGTAGCGTGCGGGTGTGGATCCACCTGTGGGCTTGATCGACGATGGAGTAATAAGTGATATTGCCCTGCTCCCGTTTAGGTACTCCCTCACCATGTCCGACAACGACCGCGCCAGGCAGCGCATCGTCGCCTCCGTCTTCGACAAGCGCAACGCCACCGCCGACGTCCCCGAGTCCTACGTCGCCCACATCAAGATCTGGGAGGACGCCGGCGACGGTCAGGGAAAGAAGCCACGCTACATCCTCCTCTCCCGTCCGTCCACCCCTCCTCCATCCCATCCCTGCTCACATTTCCCCCAGGCGCGACCGACAACACTGGCTTCATACACAAGTCGAAGCTCAATACCAACGGTTCCTTCTCCGTCGGCAAGACATGGAAGCTCACCGAGCTCAGAGGCATCCAGGTCGTCAATGTGCGTCCTTCTCTCCCTGATCATTCTCTGTTCACACCCCCCGCAACCAGTCGGTCTCGTTCAACATCACCCTTGCGAGGACATACAGGTGGCAGGCAGAGAACGCCGCCGACCAGTCCGCATTTGTCAAAGCCATCGTCGAACTCTTCCGCTCTCTCGTCGGCGCCCCGCTCCATCTCGTTGGCGTAGATGATACCCGCTCGGCATCCAGTAAGTGTTAGCAAGTGCTCACAGAAACCACTCACAGCCAACAGACCCCCCAGCAAGTGGTGACCCCGTCCCACCGCCCGACAACTCGTCCTTACCTTCCACACCCCCAGTTACTTTCTCAACTCGCATGCCCATCCCCCTGGAGAATGCCCAGGCTCCCCAAACTCCCCATTCTCACATCCTCAAGGCTCCCTCACGTTCCGCATCACCTGCGGATTCCATGAGGAATCATTCTGCGAGGGAATCCGTAGTCTCCAGCGCTTCAGCTCTCCGTCCACCTTCCCCTTCTGTCCCCTCATATCAATCACCGTTACCCAGTTCCTTGAGACCAAGAATCACCCGTCGACCATCTACTGCCACGCCTCCACCTTCCGCCGCAGGTACTGCAATAGCTCTTCCATCCAGTCTCGTGCCTGCTCGTGCTCGTGCTGCGTCCCCGCGCCCATCCCGTCCAAACCACACGCCTACTAAGCCATCCCTCGACCTGCCTCGCACGTCGAGCCCAGCTTCAGTGTATTTGATGGAAGCACATCCTGCGCACTCCGAACTGCCCGCATCCGCGTACAAGCCTCTATCACGTACATTGACCCCAAAGCTTCCCGAGACCCCGCAGATGCGCCGAGAACACAACAATCGCGTTTCGTTTTTTGACCCTGCAAACCAAGTTGCCCTTGACCGGCTTGTGGCAGGTGGTTGGGGCTCTGAAGAAGATGCCGAGGGCGCAGGAGAAACTGCAGAAGAAACGATGATCAGTGTAGAGGAAATGCTTGAAGGTTATGAATGGGCAAGTGACGACATGTTCGGCCGAAAGTCTGTAAAGGGGGCCGCAGATCTGGTTGAAGCTCGTCTGCTTGATGAACTCATGGCACTAGAAAAGGTCGGTCGTCTGATTTTCGATTGCTTTAGCTCGACACGTAACTCCCTCGTTAGGCTAACATACACTCTTTCTTGGAATCTGATGATCGGGTGAACCTCGTTATCAAATACTTGGATGAGGCTCTTGGTGAGGTCGATGCCATTGACAGCTTGATATCCTCCTACAAGATTCATTTAAACGCAAGTAAACCACAGCGACACCTCCCTTTGTTCTGACCAGTGTGATAGGCTGTGGGAGATGATATCTCTTTCATCCAGTCGCAACGACGTGGCTTGCAAGTTCAAATGCAAAACCAAGCCGTGCTCCTCAGTGAACTCGAAAACCTGCTCGTATGTAGTTCGCCTAGCATACTTCCAGGATATTCTGACGCCATGCACACGTAGAAAACAGTCCAAGTTAATAAGGAAGCGTTACTTACACTTACCCAAGAGTCTCTCGAGAAACCAACTGGAATACAACGGCTCGAAGAAGCCGCTACAGAGCTCTATAAAGCGCTCCAGGCTAGTCAGGACACAGGTCAGCCTGGGTTTCGTTTGGCCAAGTCAAATGGTCTGATTTCCGTCCTCAGAAATGGCTGCTACCATGGAAAGGCTGGACGAGTATAGGACCTATAACGCACAGTTCTGCAAACGCATATTTGATTACCTCTCCATCATGATAGTTGCTCAGGTCAGTTCGATTATTGTGTATGACAACGTAGATGCCTCATACCGTTTCTAGTCCAAACTAATTCTTGATGAGAACGGTGGAATCGTCCGACCCAAAGGACGTGGACGACCAATCATATCCAATCATCAAAGCATGGAGTCCTATCTTGGCAGATATGCTGGGCTCCTTTTGTATCTGAAAGAGATGGACGAAACAGTGTACTCGAAGTTTTGTGCTGTATGTTACTCGGAGGTGCAAGCTTCCGGAGCTAATCTAGTTTGACAGGCGTACTTCTCGGCAGCCAGCGACCTTCACAACAGCCAGATGAAAGGCTTATTCTCCATTTATTCAGGCTTGTTGAAGAAGGCTCCTGAGGAAGACGTGGAACAAAGTAAGATATCGTGTCGTCTCTCCCTTCCACGTTAACCCGCTTTTCCAGGGTTTGCACAGAATAATACAAGTGCAAAAGGAGGTGCTATTCGTCGTGCGGGCACCATTGTGCGTGGCCCGATGGAGACACGGAACCGGGAGCGAGAACGAGGGGGGCAAGCGGGCGAAGAATATGGAGCAGCTGACGTTCGTATCTCCATCGAGTGTGAGAAATCGGTCTCCTTCTCACTCGGGTACAGGCCCTTGGTTACATTCTGGAACAGATTGCCCCGCAGATTTACCGGGAAAGCGACTTTATTGCAGACTTTCTTCAGATTAACGATGCCGGTCTAACCTTTGCTGACTACGCCGGTCTGGATAATTACTTCCGACGCCAAGCGGCTAGGAGTACCGGTCTCAGTCAGTCCACCATAAAGCTAGTGCGTGGTGCCATGGACTTGATATTCGGTTTCCTGCCTACCGAGTTGAAACAATGGATTGATCTCGCTGTTGCCAAAGATGCGCTGTAAGTGTTTTGCCTCGTCAATGCACACGTGGGCTCAAAACAAGGACAGGCAATTGGTCGGCGTTATCGCTTGTCTCGAGCGTTTCCTCGCGGATGCCGACGAACGTGGCAATACGTTTTTGCTTCAAATACTAGATAAACAACATCTCCGGCTTAAAGGAGCGTTTGATCGTCATATTGTAAGCGAGCTTGCTAAACGAGATTGGCATGACCGCTCACCACGCGGCTCAGAACCAGCAAATCAAAATGGTCGACGAAACGAAATTGACGAGCAGAAAACGCAAAGGGGTGGCACACTTCATCAAGTATTTCCCAGTTTATGTGAGCCGTGTCGAGCAACAGCTAACCGGCACGGATGGACTGGAGATCCGGGCACATGTTGACTCGGCATACGAGAAAATTGTGCACAGCATGTTTGAATGTTTGAAGCACATGGCAACGCTGGATGGCGATGGCGAAGACAAGGGCCAGCTCAACTATCACGTGTTGCTTGTTGGTGAGTGTCGCGCGCATGAAGATGGGGTAGGTATGATCGATCTGCGCAGAAAACATGCATTACTTTGTCGCGGAGATCTCGCGGTTGGAAGCTGGTTCCGTTAGCGGGTTCTTGAAGCAAGCCGAGGCTATCTACAACGAAAACTTGGCTGCGTATGTCAGGATCGTACTCCGGAGACCATTCGCCAAATTGATCGTGGGTGTGCCCTCGCTGCCTTGTGCGGGACATGGGCTAATAACAAATTTACAGGAATTCTTTGAGGGCGTGGAGAGACTTTTGAAGACGACAGCGCCGAGCCAAGTTCAGAAGAACTCTAATTATAGCAAATCGTCGTTGAAGAAAGCGGTGAAAGACTTTGACGGCAAGGATGTGCGCAAGCACATTGACGTGCTTTTCCGACGAGTGGAGAAGCACTTTACAGAAGCCGAAGAGAAAACCACGAAAGAAGAGAACAGCGGGATCGCGCCGGGTACGGTGATGGTTGGGGTATGGAAGGCATGTGAGGAAGAGCTTCAACGGATGACGGAGAGCTTCAGTGCAAGCATATCGCAGTGCTATGCTGACAGCGGTGTATCCATGGAGTACACGTCGAGCGATGTAGAGGGTGCCTTTAAGAGGCACCGACTTGATTCATAAGCCGATCACTAGTGTATCTAGTAGTTCTGAATCTCTGATACACACGTTGACATGAATGACTGGAGATTGGTAAGAAATAGTTGATAATTGGTGCAAGGGACGTCAAGTGCAAGGATTCTCTCAGTCGGCCGAATATGGTTCCCCGTGTGAGCCGCCGCTGACGTGTGCATCGGTCATGTCCTTGGGAGCAAATGCGGCCAAGACTGGAGGGCCGTAGGCGGTCCAGAGGCCCTTGAGTTGGTCGACTGGATGGGCAGGCCTGTGTGCATCTTCGCCTCGAGTGGACTGGGCAGAGACAGGGGTCTTGTTCAGGAAACTCCAGACAAGGTCGACGAGGGCAGCGATACGAGCCCGACCAAAGGCGATGGCATTGGTTTGTGCAGAAGCCATGGCGGCGTCGAGGTCGGCTTCGTTCTTTGAGCACCACGGCTCGAAGTACGTTTTGTAGACATAAGCAGAGCCCTGGAGGGGTGGTGAGAAGAGGGAAGGGTGGGGGTACGCCGGAGGGACGAACCTGGGTCTGGGGAAGTGAGAGGTAGAGTAGGAAAACGGTTCTCAACTCCCAGTAAAAGGGAAGCCTGGGGTGTGTTCAGGAGGTGCGGGGGGTGGATGAGAGTGGGAGGACTGACCAGGACAGGAAGAGACCAAGGGTCTGCTCGAATGCAACAAAGGCAGCGATGACAGCCCAGTACATGGAGAGTGCCTGGAGGGTGTCAGCGGAAGCAGAATGCGCCAAGGCCTTGTATGTGGAGTAGCATGGCAGTGCGAATGCAAACCAGGCGCTGCAGGAGGGTGAGAGGGG